>VDFB02182348.1:0-24760 GCA_007258455.2 Sequoia sempervirens
TCAATTCAGGCTGCAAGAGCTTTCTCAACTTTAACAGATTCAGTAGCCACTGGACTATTTTCATTGATAGCAATGAAAACCCAATCATCTTCATTTCCATTTTCTTTATCAGATTCTTCATTAGTCACACCTTCAGCAAAATAACATTTCTTTTGAAATCTAGTTTTGTAAGGCTTAGACCTAGGAACTCTTTTAGGACACTTTGATGCAAGATGACCTATTTTTCTTTGAAAACTGTTTGTTGGTGGCTTCCTTTATACTTACAGCCTTGTCCTACGTGCCTTCTTTCTTCACAATCAATGCTTCAACTCGCTACCCTCCTCTTTTTTCATTTGCTTCAAGTTGAACACCATTTCTTCCCTCATACTTGAATGTGTTTCTAGAACTCTCTCCTGGATCATATATTTGCTTGTTTCTTCTGGACACAGTAGCCTTAAATGCAGTTTCAGTCTTGGGAATAGATTTACCAAATTCACTCAACTCAAAGGCATCAAGTTTACCAATCAGTGTATCCCTTGTCAAATTCATCAATGATATGGTTTCTTCAATAGCATGAGCCTTTGCTTTGTAGGAGGGAGGAAATGATTTGAGCACTTTAGCTACAATTTCTTCCTCATCCAGGGTACCATCGACACATCTAACACCCATCACTATTTCATTTACTCTTTGCATAAAAGAAGAAATATTTTCATCTTCACCCATCTTCAAATTTTCATACTTTCCTTTCAAACTTTGTAGCTTGGCCATCTTCACATGTACATCTCCTTCATACAAAGTCTCTGGCTTCATCCACATATCATGAGTTGTCTTCAGACCTATCACATTTGTCATTTCTGAATCTGTTAGAGCACTTAGCAAAGCTTCCATAGCCCTGACATTATTCTCAACCTCTTTAATCTCATAAACAATGGAAGGACCATTCTGAGAAATTGTTGGAAAATGTGCCTCAATCTTACTGGCATGTAAACTCTTGAAAGAGAAAATTCGGTGAGACCCTCTGGAAGTCTTACCAACTAGCAGTTGTGTACTAAAAATTTGAAGTGCTCAGGTCTCCAAGACTTTGGTTTTGTCTTGCCAACAGGAGTCATCAACAAGACATGCTGATCACTATGAAACTTCCATCTCACTCCGCCCAGACAAATCTCTTGCCGACGGGTTGGTTTCTAATGGTTATTGGGGAGACTCATGGCGATAGAAGTCATCGGGGAGAGGCATGAACATTCAGAATGACTCATTCCAACAAAATATGTCTCACCGAGGGTCTTACACAAGAATGTCTTCGGGGTGACATGAAGGCTTGATGAGAGTCTAACCGATGGATGTTTCTCTCACCGACAGGTAGGTTCTTTCGGTGAGAACTCTTACCGATGGCTGTGTTCTCATCGACGGGTATGATTTCAGTATGAACTCTTGCCGGTAGCACTTGTCTCACCGATAGCTCTACACGATGAACATCGATGTAACATAGAGGATCTATAAGACTCTTTGCGATAGCGAAACTCTTGTCGATAGATCTACACAAGATGCATTTATGTTCGGTATGACCTCTCACCGATAGTGATGGTCTGGCCAATGGTTCTGCAGTGGATATCAATGTGATGTCTTAGCAATAGTGATGGTCTGGCCGATGGTTTTGCAGTAGATATTGATGTGATGTCTTAGCGATAGAGTGAGTCTGGGCGATGGTTTTGAACTCAATATGAATCTTGCCGATGGTGGTGACTCTTGCCGATAATGATAGTCAGGCATTGTGGCATCGGGGAGACATGGCCTAGTGTCTCACCGACATGTGATTCCATTTGAACTTCGCGGCCATTCTTGTGTGGAAGATGAATAGACTGTGAGGAAAATGACTATGTTGGGAAATGGCGGATGACGATGAACAAAGTGAGATAACGAAGTGTTGCTCGATTGAACACAAATTGTTCTAAGTGATTTCATTGGATGTTTTTGAGAGAATTTTTGTACAAGGTTGATCAAGAAATTATGCTGTTGTAAATTGACATTAGAAAGTGAAGTCTGTACTCTGTACGTAATTTTGTTTGCTGTAATACAAAGAGGCTTTGCTTGGTGTGGTGGGTTTTTCTCCCGTAAGGTTTTTCCCACGTAAATCTAGTGTCTAACTATGTATGTTTATTTCTCTATTTTGTTATTTATTTCTTGAGTATCTTAATTGAACTATAATTGCAAAATTTAAAGTCACCTCTGCATTCTTCCCTGAGGTTTTGGCATTAGGAGAGTTTGTTTCGCACCTAATCTTTTCTTACAAGTGGTATCAGAGCCTGGCCAGTTGTGTTATCCTTGTGGGTACGTTGGGTTTTTTGTGTCAATTTTGTACAGTGGGAGTCTTGTAGAAGTCTAGTAATTTGAATTACAGATTAAGATGGCAAGCATGTCAGGAAAGATTGAAATTGAGAAATTCAATGGCAGCAATTTTGAGTTGTGGAAACTTAAAATGGAAGATTTGTTGGTTGATCATGATCTTTGGCTTGATGTGTCTGGAACGAAGCCTACAGGTATGAAGCAAGAGGATTGGGACCTTGCAGATCAAAAATCAAAGGGGTTGATAAGACTTTGTTTAGTAGACTCTATTCTTCTAAATGTTCATGAAGAAAAGATTGCATCTTCTTTATGGAAAAGACTAGGAGCTATTTATCAGGGCAAGTCCTTGGTGAATAAGTTGTTCTTGAGGAAGAAGTTATACTCTTTGAAAATGCAGGAAGGAGCATCTGTTGCTAATCATTTGAATGCTTTCAACATGTTGATTGCTCAGTTAGCATCTATGGGTGTGAAGATTGATGAAGAAGATCACTGTATGCTGTTGTTATATTCTTTGCTAGATTCTTGGGATCACTTGGTGATTGCTATTGGTAGTACGACATCCACTTTTAAGATGGAAGATGTTGTTGCTTCTTTGTTATCAGATGAGATGAGAAGAAAATCTTCTGAGATGGCGAAGGAGGCGCTTAACATTAGAGGCTGATTAAGAAAAGAAAAAAAGGCAAGAAGAAGGACAAAGAAGTCAAATTGAAATCGGAGGAGAGATCAAAGTCTCACAGTAAAATTAAAGGTGAGAATGTTGGAATTAATGGAAACACAGTCATGTCCGAAAGGATTGTAAAGAGGAGAAAAAGAAGAAGAAGAAGTATTCTTCCGACAATGATTCTTCTCAGAGTGATGCAGACACTTTCATTATAGCCTTGGCTACATAGGCATTAGATGATGTCTGGCTGATTGATTCTGGAGTATCTTTCCACATGACATCTCATAGAGGCTGGTTCACTAAGTATGAAAAATATGATGGTGGAAGGGTGTACTTGGCAAGCAATTCATCTTTGGAAATAGTTGGTACAATGGAAGAGTGGGATTCAATTCCACGATGGAAAAGTAAAGGGAATCAATGATGTAATGCATATACGAGTTTGGCTCAAAGAAGAGTTTACTTTGTTAGTAAGTTGAATGATATTGGAGTACAAGAATCCGTTCTGGAAATGGATGCAGAATGACTGAGGCTCAATGGTGCTAGCTGGGTGTTGTGTTGGGTGCATACGCCAGAACAGTTACAGCGCTGTGCAATAAGTATCTCTATAAAGTCATAGAAAGCTACTCCGCGAGGAGAAAAAGAGGAAAAGGTTCTAATAGTGCAAACTCTATGGAAGTTAAATTTCCAACATAAAGACTATGCTCTAGCATCATAGGCTAGGTCACATTGGTGAGAAAGGTTTAAAACCTTGAAAAATAAAAACTTGGTTGAGGGGCTTGAAGATTGTAACCTCGAATTTGAGTTTTGTGAACATTGTATATATGGTAAACAACACCGTGTTTCATTTTACTCCAGTCCTCAAAAATCTTCTGCTTTATTTGATTACATTGATTCTGATGTTTTGGTCAGGTAAATGTTCCTTCTTTGTCTAAATCAAGATATTATGTATCATTCATTGATGATTATTCAAGAGAGCATTTGTTTATTTTTTGAAAATAAATCCAGTGTTGAGTCATTTTAAGGAATTTAAAAACCTTGTGGAAAATCAGACTAGAAGAAAAATAAAATGTTTAAGGACTAACAATGGTGATGAGTTTTGTTCTGATGAGTTCAAAAGGTACTGTAAATATCATGGGATTAAAATACATAAAACTACACCCTACACTCCGCAAAAAAATGGAGTTGCTGAAAGGTTCAACAGGATAGTGATGGAAAGAGCACAAAGTATGCTAAGCAGTGCTGGCTTGGAGGAGAAGTTATGGGCTGAGGCAGTTGCAACAACATGTTACTTAATAAACCGTTCTCCTAATTCCTCTCTTGTTGAGAAAACACCTTTGGAAGCATGATCTGGAAAGAAGCCCTCTGAGACACGTTCGTGTCTTTGGCTGTGAGGCATATGCATATGTGCCAAATGAAAAAAAGGTCTAAATTGGAAAATAAGGCTATTAAATGTATTTTTATTGGTTATAGTGCTGGCATAAAAGGATACAAGCTTTGGAATTCTGATACGAAGAAGGTTCTGTACAATAGAAGTGTTATTTTTCATGAGCTGAAGCCTTCTACTTTGGATCTGTAGTCAGAGACAAAATTAGAAGATAAAAATGATGTAGTTGAAATTCCTCTGACACCAAATAAATAGGAATTGAAAATTCAAAATGTACCTGAAACTGAGGAGAGCTCAAGCAGTTCTGAGAGTTCTGAAGAAGAAGATCAACCTCAACCTCAGCTTGTGAGGAGTTCAACACATGAAAGAAAGAAACCTGATAGGTATGGGTTTTCTTTTTTAGATTGTACTTGTGCCTATGCTTTAATTTCTAGCACTGATGAGCCTAGGACTGTGAAAGAGGCATTTATAATGTTTGATTCAAACTCTTGGTTGGAAGCCATGAATGAAGAAATGGCATCATTAGAAAAGTGATACTTGGAGTTTGGTGCCCTTGCCTGAAGGCATAAGTTGTTGGCTACAAATGGGTATTTAAAAAGAAAATAGGTCTGGATGGCAGCATGGAAAAGTATAAGGCGAGGTTGGTTGAGAAGGGGTATTCCCAAGTAGAGGGAATTGATTATGGAGAAATTTTTTCTCCTGTAGCTAAGCTAACATCTATTAGATTTCTTTTGTCACTTGCAGCAGCGTATGACTTAGAGATTGAAAAGATGGATGTGAAGACAACATTTCTTCATGGTGACCTTGAAGAAGAAATTTACATGTCCCAGCCTGAGCACTTTGTGGAAAAAGGTAAAGAAAAACTGGTTTGCAAGTTGAAAAAATCTCTGTATGGATTAAAACAATCTCCTAGAATGTGGTACCAGAAGTTTGACACGTTTGTTTTGTCATTGGGATTTTTAAGATCAAAATCTATCATTGTGTGTACTACAAAGCTGAAAATGATCATGTTCTTATTATTGCTCTCTATGTTGATGATATGTTGTTCATAGGCAATAGTAAGTTAATGATTTCTGATCTAAAATCTTAGTTGTCTGCAAAGTTCAAAATGAAAGATCTTGGTGTAGCTAGGTATATTCTGGGAATGGAAATAACCAAGGATAGGAAGAGTAGAAAACTTTGGCTCAGTCAGAGCAAGTATATTAATACTGTTCTAGAGAGATTTTGTATGACTGATTGCAAGCAGCTAGTTGTTCCAGTTTTGCAGGGAATGAAGCTATCTGTTGAAGACTGTCCAAAATATCCTACTAAGATAGAGGACATGACCAGAGTTCCTTATGCTAGTATAGTTGGTATTTTAATGTATGCAATGGTCTGTACAAGGCCAGACATTGCCCAAGCAGTGGGAGTACTTAGTTGTTTTATGAAAAATCCTAGAAGGACACATTGGGATGCTATGAAAAGGGTGTTTAGATATCTGAAGGGAACTTCATAATATGCTTTGTGTTACCATGGAAATTTGGTTGAATCACAGAGGACTCTCAACATTCAAGGCTATGTGGATTCTGATTGGGCAGGGGACATTGATAGCAGAAGATCCACCAGTGGATATATTTTCATGATGAATGGTGGTGCAGTTAGTTGGAGAGTAAGCGACAGACTGTAGTCGCTTTGTCCACTACATAGGAAAAATACATGGCAGCAACACACACCTATAAAGAAGTAATCTGGTTAAAATGTTTGTGTTCTAACATTGGGTTTGATGCAGGGAAAATTAAAATTTACTATGACAGTCAGAGTGCTATTTGTTTGACGAAAAATCCTATTTGGAAAATTTTGCAGATGCATTGATGAAACCAGTGAGCATAGACAAGTTCAGGTGGTGTGCCAGTTCAATGGGCCTTAGTGCCCATGAATTTTAGTAGTTTTGTTATGCTCTGGAGGTGTCAGTAAGATCTTCGTCAAGTGGGAGATTTTTGGAAAATGTGCCTCAATCTTACTGGCATGTAAACTCCTAAAAGAGCAAAGTCAGTGAGACCCTCTAGAAGTCTTACTGACTAGCAGCTGTGTACTAAAAATTTGAAGTGCTCAGGTCGCCGAGACTTTGGTTCTGTCTTTCTGATAGGAGTCATCGGAAAGACATGTCGATCACTATGAAACTTCCATCTCACTCCGCCCAGACAGATCTCTTGCCAACAGGTTGGTTTCTAATGGTTATTGGGGAGACTCGTGGTGAAAAAAGTAATCGGGGAGAGGCATGAACATTCAGAATGACTCATTTTGACAAAATATGTCTCACCGACGGTCTTACACAAGAATTTCTTTGGGGTGACATGAAGGCTTGATGAGAGTTTAACCGATGGATGTTTCTCTCGCCGACAGGCAGGTGCTTTCGGTGAGAACTCTTGCCGATGGTTGTGGTCTAGCCAACGGGTATGATTTCGATATGAACTATTGCCAATAGCACTTGTCTCGCCGACAACTCTACACGATGAACATCGGTGTAACATAGAGGATCTATAAGAATCTTTGCAATAGCGAAACTCTTGTTGATAGATCTGCACAAGATGGATTTGTGTTCGGTATGACCTCTCGCTGATAGCGATGGTCTGGCCGATGGTTCTGTAGTGGATATCGATGTGATGTCTTAGCGATAGAGTGAGTCTGTGTGATGGTTCTGAACTCGATATGACTCTTGCCAATGGTGGTGACTCTTGCCGATAACGACAGTCAGGAATTTTGGCATCGGGGAAACATGGCCTAGTGTCTCACCGACATGCGATTCTGTTTGAACTTCTTTGACCGAATGACTATCCTACATGGTCTATTTTTGACCAATCAGAGAAGCAGAATGTGAACCATTAGCAGTTGGACTGTTGCAGCCATTCCTATGTGGAAGATGAACAGACTATGAGGAAAATGACTATGTTGGGCAATGGCGGATGATGATGAACAGAGTGAGATAACAAAGTGTTGCTTGATTGAACATGAATTGTTCTAAGTGATTTCATTGGATGTTTCTGAGAGCATTTCTGTACAAGGTTGATCAGGAAATTATGCTTTTGTAAATTGACATCAGAAAGGGAAGTCTGTACTTTGTATGTAATTTTGTTTACTGTAATACAAAGAGGCTTTTCTTGGTGTGGTGGGTTTTTCTCCCGTAAGGGTTATCCCACATAAATCTGGTGTTTAACTATGTATGTTTTTTTCTCTATTCTTTTATTTCTTTCTTGAGTATCTTAATTGAACTGTAATTGAAAAATTTAAAGTCACCTCTGCATTCTTCCCTAAGGTTTTGACGTTAGGAGATTTAGTTTTGCACCTAAGCTTTCCTTACAGGAATAACATATCTGTTCTTTGTAATCTTCCAGTAGGGTTCACCAATACACCTCAAATGACACTCCATCCTAGTTTTCCACAATGAGTAGTTTGTTCCATCGAATCTAGGACTATCCTTCTTGTATGATGCCATCTCGGATAACATCAAGCTTTTAAACTTCTTCAGAGGAACCTGATCTGATACCAATTGTTGGTAAAATAAGGACAAACAACTGAGAGGGGGGGTGAATCAGTTATCACAGAATATTAAGACTTTTCAAACTTAACTTAATCTCAGATTTGATGAATGAACAGTAAACCATGAACAATCAACACATCAGAAGCACAAAGAACACCAAGATTTTTTTATGTGGAAACCCTGTTAGGGGAAAAACCACGGTGGATGTTAGTCCACAATATTATACCCTGTTAAAAGTATAAGAAAAATAATGGGAATGCAGATGCATTTAGGCACACTTCCTAAAGCTCATTGCTCAAATACAAGAGGGCTCACTGTCAAACAATACACAACAATACGGATTAGATCCATAGGGTATGAACTGAGAAAATAGATTCTACACAAGCCTGATTATAGTTCCAGTTAAGCATAGAAAACCTTCTTCACACTTCACTCAAACTTCTTCTCACTCTGCTCTACAATTCAATGATTAGAACATTATTCACAAATATGCACTTTCTTTGGCATACATTCACTCTTATTCACACTAACTTCACTCAAAGAATCGCTCTTATATATTTGCAACATGGAATTACATCAACAACTTAGTTAGCCAAAAATATAAAACATATTTTCAATGTCGGCCCAAATTTACAAATAAGTTTTCAATGTGGATCAAACACCATCAGCTAATATCATGATGTGACCCAAAACAATATCTTTGAGCATGCCAAACATTCGAATTTAAATCTTCAAGGATATGCAACACGTTACAACCATCATGTCAGCCAAGAACATGAAAACTCGAACATACTGAGAAAAATCTTTGACCATGAGCATACCGATCAATGTGGATGTACAAAAAGAATAGAGAATGATCTAGAAGCATCCAAAAACAACAAGAACTAATAGAGAATCATCCATAGCAACAAAAATTACCAAAAAGACATAAACTTCAATTAGGAACACTGATAGAACCCACAAAAATATTGTTAGAACACAACTGATCATAGCACGATCAAATCTTCACACGAACCTCTGAAACTTCTGGTAGATGAACTAGATACTCTCAGTAATAAACCCTTTATTCCACAAAAAATGATCTTCAACGTACAGAGCATGACACATTCATGACCTTTACTGTTTCACTGGTAACCTGTAAGTCTTCCTTTAACAATTTTCTCAATATCCTCGACATATACAACCTTCAATACAATAATGCTAATAGTGTTGACATCAACAACAACCACATATCAGCAAAAAAAGCACAACATCCAACACAAAGGTGACATCATCTAATCTGACAACAATATTAGCTAACAAAACTTCCCTATCATTCATTCCCCTTTCTATCTAGTCTATGTTAAAAGCATCAAAGGCCTCAATAGTATCCCAAACTGCATTCCTATATTGCTTAAGCCTTTTATTTTTGGAAACAAATTTGGATCTAATTTGGGAAACCACTAACTTAGAATCACCCAACACTTTTAACATCTTAATACCATGCTTTGAAGCTAATTTCAAACCAAGCAACAAAGCCTCATATTCGGCCACATTATTTGTACAAGAAAATTTTAAAAAGAAGGAATACTTGAATGTTTTACCTTGTGGGGAAATGAGAATAACTCCTACATCAGAGCCCTCCTTGGAACAAGCTCCATCAAAGTACATGGTCCGAATAGCATCTTCTTGTGGTGCATCCAGGACCTCCCTATCAATTGGTGCAGGCTGAATTTCTTCTTCTTGTTTCAATTCTTCAATTTGAAAAGTGTCTAAACTAGTATCTACAAAATTGATTATCATTGGTTCTTTTGGATCTTCTACATATTCAATCATGTGGAGAACTCTTGGTTCTCTATCAATCTTAACATCCTTTTGGTCAATTGAGAAATTGGCAAATGACAAATCACACTGTATACTTCCACCCATGGATGCACTCCATTCTCTTGACAATAACATCCCATAAGTTGGTGGAATGTCCACCATTGTGATACTCATAAACAACTCCTTCTCAGGGAAGGCTGGAAATTTGTATGGATATCTGTTAATTACTCTTATAATAGGCACCTCTCTCGATTCCATAGCATAACACTTCCCATAAGTGCTATCAACCTTCAAACCTAGTTCTTCCATGATTTTTACTAGCATCACATTGTTTGAGGCCCCTGAATCGATCATGCAATTCCTAAGGAACTTCCCATCAATGATCAAGCTTAGAAAGAATGGATTGACTTGACTTGGGTTTGCAGTATCTGTAGTTCCCAAATATATTTCAGGATTTTCATTAATCACTGCTTCCACCTTAGCATTCTTCTCTTGACTTTTGCTTGATTTAGGTTGATCAGTGACCACTTTATTCTTACCACCCATAACAACTCTGTTGATGAGAGCAACTGTCTTATGGTAACTCAGGGAGTATCAATTCCTTAGAAGTTACCTTGTCATCTTATCTTTGAACCTTTTCAACACTTGGCTTTAGATCCTTGGCCTTCACAGCCTGAGAAACAACTTCACCATCAAGCTTACCCTTATTGCCCTTCTTAGCCCAAATTCTCATCTCCTTACCTTCTTTAGGTTTTGTCTCTTCTTTCTTATTTTCTGTCTTAGTCCCTTTATTTTTTGCATTGTTCTCCTTGATACACATGCTACCAGGGTTACCCTAATTACCATTTATAATCCTATTTCTCAAATGAAGATTGCTTCTTGCTTGAGAAGCCAATGCAATTGTGAAATTTTCAAAAAAAAATTTAAGGGTCTTCTCAATGAAATATTGTTTGACTCAAGAGTGTAATTAGTGCAATAATTCTCTCTTTCTTCATCTAAAAATACTTGTTGATGGTAAGAACTCACCTCCTACCTTTGAATATCCACATCACTTCTATTAGGCTCATCATCAGAGGAGTATTCATCACAAGAAAAATCTGATTTGGTCATAAGAACATTCACAATTTCATCATGATCATGAGGAGAATCATAACCTCCTTGATCGTTTGGTGATTCTTCTATTGATCTTGCAACAACACACTGTTGTGAAGAGTGAGGCATTTGACATACTCCACACCATGGAAAATATTCAGTGACATTTGTGGAATGCTTTTGCAAAGGATCGAGTGTGCTTTGAATATTTTTCTAATTATTGTTAACTGGCTTCCCATTGTGCCAATTAGTATGGTAAGGGTAGTCCTACAATTTTGGTGGCCTTTCTTTTCTGCCTTCTGTAACAAACTAAGAACTTGATATAGCTTCTCATCAGGGGCTGCATCTTTACCAACCTTTTCATTTTGAGCTTTTGGATTCTTCAAGGGTTTAGGATCATCTCTCCTTCCAACTCTACTTGATGCTCTCCTATTTTTTTCTATATAGACTACCATTTTGTAGGCTTCTCTCAAGTTTTGTGGATTCTTATCTCTGATTAGGTAACACATTTTTGAATCATATGCATTGTAGTATACCACTAGACATGCATTTTCATTGGGCCTCAAATAACTAGGGAATTTATACATAGCCTTTTGGAACCTCACATTGGATTCAGTTTCCATTTCGATATGTTCCTTTGTGATATTATTAAAATTAGTTAACCTAAACCTATGATCGGTTTGGTCTCCATATTGTTCTCTGAAAACTCGATAGAAAGCATCCTTGGAATCAATGCTTGCATCAGGAAAGCTCCTTTACCAATCCCTAGCATCTTCAGTTAAGGATTGCATAAATATTTCATAGCAACATCATCATCTCATAGCTCAAAATCTTCCACAAAACTCTGAAAGGCTTTCAAATGATCCTCACCATTGAGAGCATTATTACCAGTAAACTTGGGTACATGTTTCCTTGCATTTTCTAGGACAGGATTTGGGTACCTCGAGATGTTCTCAAAGCATAATTTCCTATATCTATCAGTATACAATAGTCTTCTTCCAAAGGGTCCCTCTTCCTCATTTTGATTGTCATGATTCCTTCTTTCATAATTATTTTTGGGCCTCGTTGATTGGGAATCATATTGATCATGTTGTTGGGTTCTCCTAGCCTTATTCTCTAGTTGTAAAGATGAATTGAAAGGATTAGCACTGGACAAAGGGTTTTCATTCACATGGAGACTTGAAGATGGTGTATGGGCTTGAGGGGTTTGAATTTCAGGAACATTAGCCTTTATGGTAGACTCTAGGAAGCCTAGTTTCTGCTTTATTTCAGTGTTCACAACTAGCGGTTCCATCTCTTGCACTTTCTTCTGTAACTCCTCATTTTATTTTATTAGCTTATCAACTAAAGAGATAGACTCATTCTGTGACATGTCCTTCTTAAAAGAACCTCTCTCATTTATCTTTACTCCCCCCATGGGCTTCTTTCCTTTATCAACATTCTGGGAAGCATGATTTGTATTACTAGGAGGAGGGCTAACTGGGATGGAAGCCTTCACAGTAGGGTTGGTCTAGGAATTTACACAAGCATTATTAGCAGAGAGAACTACATGATCCCTTGTTACAATCTCTTTGACAATTGGACCAGTTGTTTGGATAGATTTAGTTGCTAACCTATCCAGTTCCTCCATTTGTTCAACTTTTCTTCGTAACATATCTCTCTCGATCATGGCTTCCCTTATCCTCTTTTATTTCTATTTTCATCACATATTAAGGCTCTTTCTCTGAGCCATTGTATATCATTAAAAATTTCTTCCTCCTTTGGTGAAGTGGTATCAATATCAAATGCTACTACAACTTCAGGATGGCCAAGAGCATTGTTACAGGCATATTCATCAAACCCAATTAATAGATCTGGAGGAAGGGGAGTAGATGTGTTAGAGGCTGGGGTTAGATATCCTTCAGCTCTAGCACATCTAGCATTTTCATTATCTCATTTTATTCTATCTCTCTCCCTCCTTTCCATGGCTCTTAAGCCTTGAACTGAGGGTTTCTCATTCACAACAGACTTCATTGTAACTTCTCCTCTCTCAGGAGAAGTGCTATCACTGAAATATAACAAGTTTCTTTCACGTTCAGAACTAGAACTAGAATGAATCTCACGTTCAAGGGTGGGATGGGGAGTAGACTTACTTGTTTCTACATCCTTTGCTTTTACCCATTTTCCATGAGTGTTCTTGGACAATTCTCCTTCCAGTTTCTGCTCTAGATGCTTCTTCATGTGGCCATGAGCTCCTCACATTTGTGCTTGAATCTTCTTCACCTTTGTTAACCTTTTCAATTTAGTTCTATTCTTCTTATTTACTTCTTCGATATATTCAAATACCAACCCACACTGATGCAAAGATTTTAGATTTTCCACACAAGTTTCTTGGGACAAATTTGTAGAAATTGTGTTACAATTTATGCAAATTTCACAAGATCCTTGGAAACTCAAACAATCTTTGACAAATGCAATTTTTTTTTAAATGATATTTGAGCACAAGCCTTTTAATACAAAAAATGATGGGAAACTTAACATAAACTTTGGTGACACATTTAGCAAGGACTAGAGCAATAGTTAGCAAAAACTTCAAATAGACCAACTCTATAGATAAACATCACCATATATTATAGTGATCTTTGATAAGGAACTCTGGAGAGCAAATATTTACCAAAATTACATCCCTAGTAGAATCTCCAATCTATTGGTTGTTTTTAAAGAACCATTCAGATCTCACCAAGTACCTATGAGCTTTCCAAACTCAATTCTTGAATACTTGAGAGATAATTGGCCAACAAACAAGATGAAGCTATAATGCTTATTCTCCTACACTTCGGGCTCTACAAGACCCAAGAGGGTGATCCCACAATGTATATCCTATAATTCTTCTAAAAAATTATCTCACACATTGTATAACAAAGTAGATATATTCCCATCAGAGGCTAAATAGATGAAATCCTTCAAGAAATTGATAATTCCTTAAAATAGTTAAACACCTAAAGCCGAGAATACAATACAACAACGAACACAAAAAAAGGTAAATCAATTAAAGATTATTTATGAATGTTGTTCTCAAATTGGATAATGAGAACCACGAGAAATGAATACAATACTTAAGATCAATGCCATATCTTTGGGCCAAGAGTCAATACAAAGAAAATTGAACTATAAGGTGAATTTAATCCTAAACATCCATGATCTACATGAGATTGGCTTGCAATTCACTAATTAATACTCATACTTTAACACTACTCATCATATCCACTACACAAGTATACAAACTCATGATCTAACCAAAGCATTTTAACTGATCCATTGAATCAGAGCTTAAATTAAAGCATACATCAAAGCACAGTGACAATGAAGATTAATGAAATGATCGTTGATCATATTTTCATTAATAATTTAGATACAGTGTATAGCTAGAGAAATGATAAACTCTAAGGATTTACATTATTGTTCAGATATGTCTACAAACCATACAATTGAAAAAATTCACTTGATAGACTCAAAAATTAAGATAAAGACTTCAAATATGTTCTCTTTGTGTTCACAATTTGCATAATTTAGACCCAAAATTCAACAAGAGACCCGTACTAATGGCCCTGAACTCCCTTTTATGAGAACAAGGGAACAAAATAAGCTTTAGGCCAAAAGTACAAATGTCACATTTTAATTAGACCACTACAACACATTACATTTGTAGTTATATTTACACTTTCAATTAGGGGGAATACACATGAGACAAAGATTATTCATTCACTAAAGAAAATAGAACCGCCTTACAAAAGGAATTTTGTTGGAAAGGAATAACCTTCTAACCATTGTAGCATATTCATTCCATCGAGCAAAATGAAAAAATTGTGTAAACTTGGAAAAGGTAAACAAACATCCAAGTTAGCATCAACATCAATCCAAGTCATCACTAGTCATCACCCATTTGTTATATCTTGAATCAAGAGAAACATATTTTTATGCATTGTTATTTCTAAGGCCAGACCTATACTATACTTGACCAATTATATGTATTCTCCATCCCTGTATTCACAAATCCAATTCATTAATAAATATTCTCTTCCACTGCTCATATTCTATATCAAATGGCCAATTGAAATCAATGATTTCATCCATCTTCTTTCTGTATGGAGAGTACTTTGTCATTACTGAATTGGATTCCTTATCGAAGTCCTCTAGAAAGTTGATGATGAAAGAAAATTTCTCCAAAGCATCTTTTAGTATATCAATTTCAACCTTCTCACAAATAAGAGTTACTTGAGAGATAATTGTAGTGTCCACCTAGTCCTTCCACATTTGAAGGGGCTTTACCTCATCATAGGTATGCTAAATATCAGGCAACAATGTCAAATTTGCTTCATTAAACTTGGCCTTCAATTCTCTTATTCTCTATTCTAATGGGGAAGCATACCCTTGAAACTTTTGTTCCTTAATCTCACTGACAAATTTATAAGTTGGGACCACCTTTGGATATCTATCCTCCTACTGCCTAGCCCTAATTACCATGAATCTCAAAATATCATCCCTAGGAATCCATTTATCTAGGATTGGGGTAGCCAATTCCTTATCCCTCTGAGATAACTTTATCCCTCGCAACATCAAAGAGTAATTTGCATGAACACTATTTAATTTACCTTGAATCTTTTTATTTAGACGCTTAAGGATAGTATGAAAAATCTTGGAATTGTTCTCATACATTGTGTCATGCGCTTGTTCAAGCAATTTCTTGTATACCTCAATTTGCTGAAGTAGTTGCTCCCTCATAGGATCATTAGATGGAGCTACACCTAATGTGCTTGGCTCCTCTACTACTAGTGGATCTTGACCCATATTATAAGGCACACTTTAAAATAATTGCTTAGGTGGAGGAGGAGGTGACTGAGGATGAGTCATAGGAGAGGTGGGAGTAGCATGGCTCGAGCTAGCTAGTCCTTGAGACCTTAAAGTTTCCCTTTTTTGTTTCCATAATGCTAGCTCTATTTTAAGTTTAGAAACCCTTTGCTGACCCTTATTATATTCATCAATAAGCTCATTATACTTACTTCTATGCATGTCTCTATCCTTAGTAAGGCTCTCAATTGTTTCTTTTGTGAGCTTAGCAACATTTATGGTCATGTTAGCTACTTCCAATGTTGGAGTATCAACAACTCTTTTTATAATCAATTGTCCACTGAATTCAACCAATTCTGCAACTTTGGGCTTCCTAGAACCAAGAGACAATGACTATATAGTCAGAGCATCTCACTCTTGACTAAATGTAGACCCTTGAAGTGCCAATTTGGCTTCTTCTTCCGTTTGGAATAGAGGTTTTTCAACTCTCCTTATAGTGCCAAGTACAACTGCATTGACTATATCCCATTCAAGCAATAGTAAAACACTACTCTTTTGCACAAGTGCCCTTCCTTTCTCAACTGTGAAACTTTGAATTTTTTTCCTCATTTCCTTCGTAACATTAGCTTGGATAATGCTTTCAGGTAATTCTAGATGTAAGCTTCTTTCATTGGCAACCCTCTCTGCATACTTTGAAGCTTTTTCTCTCCATACAAAATATTTGAATGTTGTTTCAATAAACGAGTCATCCTCCATGAATTCCCTGCAAGCCTCCTATCTTATGTCATCAATATTACTCAAGCCACCTAGTTCTTCCTTTCCTAACCTTAGGTTGTTTCCTCCAGAGCTTGATGTGACATCCCTTGGGGGAGAAGGCATCCCCTACTTCATATCTTCAGGTGTTATCAAAATATCATCTTCATTAGTATCAGGGTAATCAACTACCTTACTCGCCTCAATCCTTTGTCTTTTAATTGGTGGCTGCTCTAATGGAGGAGAACCTCTTGGAGGAGAATAAACATCAATTAAAATAGGTGAACGTTGTCTAAGAACTGATCTCCTAGGAGAAGTTTCCCTTGATCCCTTTGATGTGGTAGGGGTTGGAAAAATTTGTTGTTTCTTTACTTTCTCCTTGCTCCTAGAATATACTCGAATCTTCTTGGGTGGTTGGTAAGATGGCCTTTCCTCAAATAATATTGTGGAATTTTCTTCAACCACCTTTGATTTACCTTTATCTATCACTGCACATTTTTCCTTCAAAATACCCACCATGTTCTCAAAGTTATCAAGAAAATACATAATTCTATTCAATTTGCCCTCAATGTTGGGCATTGGGTCATAACTGGGATCTTTATTTCTAGCTTGCTCCATAATTTTATTGAAAGAAAGATACATGGATTTCTTTTCATCTTGTTCTTGTAAGTCAAAATATTTCTAATGACATCCTCAGGGTAATAGAATTTATGAAAAAATGTACCCACTTTAATTATTGCCTTTACTGCAGCAATAAAACCCTTAGGATCATGGTTTCTAGGGCGTTTTGTTCTCAATTTTAGGGTCCCAAGATCTTATCAAATGTCTTCCATCCTCCCTTAACCATCACAAAATCTACAAATGTTGTCCACTCAGGGAAGAATGAACCTTTCTTTTTATGTTCTAGCAGATGTACCATTCGTGAACCTCCTAGTTGTCTCATTATTTCTATAAATCCAATCCTTAGCGACACATCTCTTGGTAGCACAAAAGGATAGATATTTGTCCCATATAGCTTGAATACAATTGTGTCTATATACGGGATGATGTCTCCCCAATTATGAGTTATCTTCAATTTTGGTCTCCTCTCCACATGCCTTAAGAAATCATGAATTTCTTTTGGGATCCTTGGTGGATCAAAAATTAGGAGTCTCCTCAAATTGGAGGCAAAAACATTATGGAAAACCACATAATCAAATGTTTGGTAATCCTTGTCCAAAATTTGGGTCCAACACTAGATAGGCAGATCAAGATCACCTCTTGTCTTCTTCAATGACATATCTTTTCCAAAGTGCATCTCTCCCTTATATAGAAACATGTGCATCAAAAGGGAGTACCACCAAAATTTTACCCAATTCTTCCCTTCCTAAAGAGAAATCAGGCCCTTATGCACATGCTTTGCCAAATAGGTAGCATAATCATAAACTACATTGAAAGCTGCATGGTTAATGTTTGCTACCATGCACATGTATTCCCTTGGCATGGTGTTTGGTGTATCAAAGCCAATAATCTGGCACAAAGAGTAGGAAGTCTTCTTGAAATAGTTGGAAAAGTACCTCATAGGAAAAGGTTCTTTCTCATCTTTTCCAATCTTTATCTATTTTTTATTCTTTCCATATCCTGTGGTGGCAGTGTGCATTGAAAAAATTGTGATTCTGAACAAGATCTTGGTATTCTCATATTCCTTCCTAAAGGAATCAAGATAATTTGGGTTCATATCTTGATTCTAGTCATGCAATTTAAAGATTTCTGTAATCTCTTCCCTAGTGATCTTGACCATCTCAACACCATCATATGCCCTAATTATTCTGGAAATAGGGTCATATCTTGCCATGATGTCCCTCAGTAGGTCTACATCCCTATATACATTTGGGACCACTAGTTTCCCTATATCTAATCTCCAAGTGTTGCAAGTGGGGACTACACAGTTCTTGTTTCCAAACTAGTTCTTGAACACTTTCCATCTAGTGAAAGGCAATTCAGCATCCCGGATAGAATGTTGCTTATCCAACAACCCTTCATGAATCCTAGGGCCATAGTATATTACTACTCCTTCAACCCTCTTTTTAGTCAAGGGTTTGAGTTGATCAATGATGTCTTCAGAGAGTGGCCTAGTTGCAGTTTTAGAACTAGACCCTTGTGTCTTGGGAGAAATGGATAACTAGGTGAGTTCAAAATAAACTATGGTTTCGACACAGAAAGGCTCAAAACCTAGTTCTTTCAATTAAAATCCCAAGGTACAATTGGAAGATGCAATTTTGAACAAGTCTGGAAAAAAACTACAATTTATGTGCAATTTTAAAACATAATAAAGCAATTATAGCATGCAAGCCAATCCAATTGGAATGAAAAATAGTCAAAACTTGCCCTAATTCAGGATTATTTAGAATAAAGTATAGGATATAGCTTTAATTGTACTTACAACTTTTTGTGTTGGCAAGAAACCCTAATTTGTTCGCGTTGTAGCTTGAAAGACTTTGATCAATCTCTTAGATGCTCTGCATTCACTTGCAATCTTCAATTATGTGAGAAAATCAATTTTTATGTGCCTTTATGACCAAATTATGATAGTTGCAAATGTCTTATTTTCCATTATTGCTCACTCGCGCGAAGAAAAATGGCTCTAATGTCGGTGTGTTTGATTTTAAATAGCATCCATTGATCTTCCTCTGAGATGGCATGTTGAACGACTCAGATTGAGTCAACATGATTTGAATTTTTGTCACCATCGTTCACTAATTCATCAACCAGTGAAAACACACTGACTAGAGGCCACATCATTCCTTCTCGTGGGCTCCACTCCTTCCTCTACGTGGTCAAGGAATCCATGTGTTGTTCAATCACAAACCTCACATGTCTTCGACAAACATTATTTTAATTTTGTGAGGTGAGCAATGAAAAGTTGAGATTCAGTCTCGTGATTGCATATTAGTTGCCGATCTTAGAACCATTGAGCATTGGGCATTTTGAATGCAAATTGGGCCCCACCTCAATGTGTACACGAGTCAAGCAATCATTGACCTCACAACATCTTGAAGACCATTATTTTAATCCTATGAGGTATGCGAGCAACGACTTGGATTTGATCTCTAGATCCGAAGGGTGGGATTTCTGTACATGAAGATAAAGTTAGTCATAAAATGGGGACCTGACTAGGTTGACAGGATTATGACCCTCAAGGCGAATACTCAGACTTAAAACCCTTTAATGTAAAATAATTCTACCATACATAAGAAAAAATTAAAACAACGATATAATGTTGGGTGACTGACAAACCTAGGAAAAAGGGGTTGGTGAAGGTCTATTTTTTATGGCTTAAATCACAACTTAAGTGACCATCAACCAAGTGAAACATGTCAATAAAAGATTAAAATGCCCAAGGTTTAAGACTTAAGAAATTTGAGAGAAAGGTTATAGAGCTAAAACCCTAAACCCTACCCTTGGGCACAAATGCAACAGATCATTATAGGGCATAGAACAAGCCCAAATTTTCAAAAAATTTAGGAGCTCTACCAGACCTATTTAGCCAGCTCCATGTTTTGATTATTTCATACATTCTCATTGTCTCACATTTGTAATTCGTATTGTAGGGAAAGACTCCTACATAGTTCATGTCTTCTCAGTTTGGTGCCACCAAAAAACCATGTTCCCTATTCCCTTGGTTTGTTTAAAGTTTCAAAGACTTAGTTAAAGTTTATTTGTGCATTACAAATTTGTATTCTTTCTTGTGTTGACTTGGTCAACCTTTAAATATCACGTATTAACTTGGATTATAATACTACACATATAATATGGTGCTGCCCACTTATTAACAACACTTTAAATATTTTATCATTTGCATATAGTTTCATGCGCTTTATTTCAAATATGAGTGAAATGTGTTTCACTTATTCTATGCACTTTATTGTATAAACAACGCTATATATATATATCAGTGCTATCAGTTTATAAAACAATGTTATCTATGTTTACAATTATATAACATATATATTATATATATGTATATAATAATAACATTAAATGTTATTATGTATATATGTGTATATATATGTATACATATATATATTATATACAGATATATCAACTTACACAGTTATACTATGCATCCTTCAATATTAAAAATGCATATACATATATTCATTCATATAACAATAATGCATATGTATAAGTATTGTAGACACTTAAAAATGTCTTGAATGATATTGTGCACTTGAATCAAGTATACTAACATCATTTCCTCTTAAAATCCATCCTGTTTTCGCTTTTGATTAAAATTGCCTAGCTATTTAATTAATTGCATAATTTTTGTCTATTAACCTAATTAATCTAATTAGGTTAATTCACCCCCTTTCATGCTAACATTTTGTCCTATTAAATTGAATAAATCTAATTATTTAATTGAAATCCCTAAGTTATTTAATTAAATATCATTTCACTTTCCCCTTTTCATTAATTCACTTTATTTAATGAATATCATCTAATTCTTCTAAAATTGCATAATTAACATTGTTTTAATTATCAATTACTAATAAATCTAATTCCCCCCACCTCCAAAGGAATATTCCAAGAGAATATTTCTCTTTTGCACATTCCTCCAAAAGGAATATTCCCATGGAATATTCCTTCCCCTTTTGCACATTAAAACTTTGTTTTAATTTGCTAAATGTCTATTTTCCCTAACCCATGAGAATATTCTAAAGAATATTCTCTCTCATCACTCATTTGAAAAAGGGGAATATTCTTTTTATGTAACAAACTTACAAGACTTCTTGTGCAAGTTAACTTATGACATCTTGCACAAGTTAAAACTATGTTTGTTTGGATAAAGGTGAACCCTTGATTAAATCTCATCATTGATTCTCATTCATTGATGAGAATCCATGATCCATGCCTCAACCTTCCTCCATCCTTGGCCGTTGATTAACCTTTTTGATCTCAACCCTCCATTTCTCATTTGCTCTCCTATAAATAGATCACTGTTTGGAGATAAATGGATCTATCTTTTAACATCAAACTTATGTTGTTAAAATCACTCTTACTTGCACTCACATTTAGCATAAATTTAGTTTATTTTAATTGCACCAAATTAGCTTAGATTACATTAATGGCTTCCATGATAACATAAATGCATCCATTTAGTATTGTGTAATTAGGGTTTGAATCTTTTTTAGCTTCATCTTCATTTAGAGTAGATTTGCATATACCCATATCAATCATCTCAACATACATCATGTTAAAATAGCTTGCATCATGTTCATTTAGCTTTAAATCATGTTTCATCACACATCTTTCATCGGTTTCATCAATTCTCTTCAATAGAATTGATCAAAACAAGCTCATTATCGAAGGGATTGGGAAAGGGTCGCCATTCCACATCAGTATGACACCACTCACCCAATAGGATAAGTTTCAATGTCTTAAATTAGAGGTTTTCAAGCTTTCATGATTTAGAATGTTAGTTTTAATGGTTTCTTTGTCTTTGTTTACAGTGAATTGGGATTGATGCTTAGTGGGTTAAATATGCCTTGAATTTGTATGGATCAGGTGTAGTTAACCTATACTATGTTAGTGGTCACATTTTGGCTCTAGGAGGGAAAAATTTAATGTTTTGTGTGTTTTTTGGAGAAATTTTGCAAGTTACACCCCAAAATTTTGCTTGAAACCCATCACTTTTTTTAATCATAGAAAATTGGGCGAATTAAAACTTGAAAAATGGCTATCTGGTTTTTTAGATCTTGGTCTTACCTTTCCGTAGCTTTTTATGACACTCAATTTCATCAAGAATTGAAAAAGATATCGAATTTTTAATTCTGCTATGTTTTTTTAAAATTTATGGGTTTAATCTCTTAAATGCATGATTTTCCTTAATTTTTAACGAATTCTATATTGTGAATCTTGCAGAAAGGTTGTTGGGTTTTGAAGATCTCATGTTTAGCTTTCCAAAAAAACTTACAATTTGAAAATTGATCAAGATTTGATGAAGTTTTTGTTATCTCAAGTCGCTATTATAATAATCCATAATTAATTTTGCTATGTTTTTAAAATTTTTTTGGGTTTAATCTCTTAAATGCATTATTTTCCTTAATTTTTGATGAATTCTATATGATTAATCTTGTAGAAAGGTTGTTGGGTTTTGAAGATCTCATATTTAGCTTTCCAAAATATTTTACGATTTCAAAATTGATCAAGATTTGAGAAAGTTGTCGTTATCTCAAGTTGCTATTATAATCTATTTTTCTAAAAATGTTTCTCAACACTTAGTGAAAGGATAAAATGAATTAACTATCAAAGTTGGATAAAATTGAACCAAACCTTCACATTTGCTTTAAATTTTGACATGTAATTTAAATTTTTGATTTTATCTGATCGCTAACATGTCACTGACTTCTTGTTTTTGCTTTTTAGACTAACTGGTTTTGCAAGTTGGAGCAATAAAGTTTGAAGTGAAGAAGCATATTACCATTTGAATATAATTGTAACAAGTGTTACAACACTTTTGGGGAAATTATAACCCATTTATGATACTTTTTTATTTCATGTTTTAGCACCAAACTAAATTTCTTTTGGGATTTAAAATGAACATTCAAATTGGTTAAAAATTGAACCCTCACATCATTTTGTTTATTGAATTAAAATTGAACAATACAACTTTCACACTTCAAATTGGTGTTTAAAATGAACTCATTTTGCTACGATGGATTAAAATGAGCATGTGTTTGATTTGCTTGAATATACTTGTTGTGCATATCCAATCCTCTTGCGCTTCATGCGATCTTGCATGAAGAGAAACACACAGGTCTATTTTTATTGCTTGGAAGTGCTTATCCTCTCCCCTCATGCCTATTGGCAATCTTGGGTGATGAAAAGTTTTTTTTATGCTTCAAACATGTGTAACCTTTAGAGGGTCTGCCACCCCATTTCGAAAGGTGGGAAATTTTGATGGCCTAATTGACACAACAACATTTAAACAAAATATTTCTACTCTATTTCTCCTGAAAAAGACAACTGATCTAAAACCACCTATCTTCCAAGGTCTCTGTAGTTGGTTCTCAACTGTGTTGTTTTGCTGAGCAGAAAATGAGGCTATAATATTCAAGGGGCTTGCTGGTTATTGAGCTTTTTGGTTGCTATAAGATCAAACTTCCATCTAAACCTACTCTAACATGGGGGGTATAAAAAAAGGAAAAAGATAGATCGAGGACACAGAAAGAAAAGAATGTTGATTCATCCAATTAATTAGACCTGTTACTCTTCAAGGAATTCCTAAACTAAACTACAGAACAAATCAACCTGTAACAAATACAAAGCTAGACATTCATTCACAGTGCAAACTTTAACAGTAGATCACAAATCACCATTTCAAACAAAAGAAAAAGATAAAACTTTATTCCTTGAAAGATTCCAAATCAAATGATTAACAAAACAAATATCATTCTAGAGCATAACTTAAAATAGGTTTAAGTCTGGTTGCTTCTACTGTCAATGAAATAGATAAACATTTACAAATCTAGTAAGTTCACCAGTGTACAGAAACTCATGTCTTCAAAATACCTCAGCTAAACTAAGAATACAGAAAACTGTATCATCTATCCTACTACTAAAATCTAATCAGCTAACCTATAAAAACATCTAACTCTTTTCCTAAGTGTCTAACCCTTTACAAAGAATAGATATTACAATTAATAGCTCAAAATCCCATAATTTCCTCTCAAAACTAAGACATCAAAAAGTTGTAGCTTTTTGGTACATACAATTAAATCAGAAAGATAACTTTTTGTTTCAGCCCTCAGTTTTGCTTCAGTTGATTTCAGTTTGACCTTAGTTAGTTTCAATTGAAACTCCATCCTCCAGTTTAAGTCCAGTTCATAATTGTAACTTTCAACTTGACTCAGAGTTATGTTGGAAAAGTATGCCTCAATAATCACAGGCTGAAACCTCCATTAGAGAAAAGTCGGTATGACATCTATCATGTCTGGCCGACTAGCAGCTTTGGTACATTCTATTTTGAACAGGTCACTGTGACCTTGTAGAAGTCTTGCCGAACACTTATTCTTTGGAGCCTTCGCTGTGACATAATGTATTCGCTATGACCTCTTATCGTGTGGAGTTCTTTGGCCGACAGGCCATTCAATCGTGTATCAGAGAGACTCATGGCAACCACAGGCTTCGGGATAACCTATGTTGGTTTGGTGAGAAGTCTTAGCGAACAGTGAAGGTCACGCCGACGGGGACACATCCAAACATTCATCGAAGTAACTCAAAGTGATCGGGGAAAGGTCTTGGTGAGAGTGTTAAGTCTTGCCAACCATTCGGTGTTCAGTGTAACTGGAAGGGTTTCAGAGAAACATCTTAGCAACTGAAGGATGTCTTGCTGATAGCCTATGGCTATCAGGGTAACCCG
>VDFB02182349.1:0-21701 GCA_007258455.2 Sequoia sempervirens
TGAAGACTATGAAATTCATTTGCATAAGAGGAGATAAAGTTTGAGGCAAAGAGATTAGGATGTGAGTTCTTATACTGAGGATTTTCAAAGACTTTGCATGAGGTCCAATGTCACAGAGGATGAAAGTATCAAGGTGGCAAGGTATCTCAACGGTTTGAAGTGGAACATTCAAGAGGAGATGGTTCTCTTAAGCCCCAAAACAGTGCACCAATGTTATCAATTGGCATTAAAGATTGAAGAGACGAGTAAGAGGAAGCAAGATCAGACTTCTAAGGGAAAAGGCAAAGGCAGAGATCAAAGAGATTAAAAAGGATAGCATGGTGGCTACCAAGGTAGAGGCAATGACCAAAGAAACCAAGGAGAGTCAAAACTCACAGAGCATGGAGGTGAAACATCTACAAGAGGTGGATATAATAGGGGTAGAGGACCTCAAGGAGGTTCAAATAGAGGAAGAGGAGTAGGTAGGCAGGATCCTTTCCTTGTATGTACCTGCTCTAGGCCTTTCCTTGTAAGACCTCCTTGGTGCTTTACTTCACCAATCTAACCTATAGGTCCCTACTCATGACTAGGTGCCCCTGGTTTGTCTGACCAACCCCTCTTCTATCATTCATCAAGATCATACATTAACCTTCTTGCCCCTCCTAAAGTTTGGACCACATCCATTACCTCCACATAAAACTGGACATCCTTGGTATTCATGGTTCCCATGCCGTGATATGGTTATCCAAATGAAAATGAAGAAAAGTAATCATCTCCTTATCCATTGGCTAGAAGAATGCATGCTTAATGTTTTGATACATGATATCAGCTCTCTCTTCTTTTCTCATGGTTGAATATCAAAATCCAGTATGGTGGGCCTCCAGAGTTCTAGTCATCTTTCTTCCTCTTCCACCAAATGTTGTTCTGATCCACATGTCTGCTAGCCTAATTGGCTTTGTTTTTGAAAGTTGAAGTTTCTCCTGAGTCACCAGTGTAGCTCTCTCTACCTTTCTAAACTCTTTCATTGCTATAGATCGTCTTCGGGATTTAGTCATTTGTACCACATGGTTGATGTGCTTTGAATCCTTGCATCTAAGGGGTTTAAAACCTTAGGGGCCTTAGATGTGAAAAAGAATTAATGTTTTTCTTTTCTTTTTATGTGAGGACCTAGTAGTGAGATAAAAGAGGATTGTGTAGAAAAATGAAAAAATAAGACATAAAAATTCATGGACCATACTATATCACCTACATGCTAGCTAACAAGGACATGAATGTAGTAGATTTAGGTATGGTAGGGGTATTGCAAGGTATATTTGAGGAATATATAAGAATGAAGAAGAATTCAATGGATCAAATTAGTGTCAAATGTTTTCCTAAAAGATCTCCCACACCCTATTATGGAATTTAATCATTTCTAAGCATTTTCCATGTCCTATGGGAAAGTTTGAGGAGGCTCCAATAGTTATAACTTATTTCAATGCAATCATGATTAGTTAGAGAACATATAGGGAAACTTGATGAGCTATGCAACAGATGAAGAGAATATAGGGTATTTTGACCTAGTCTTAAGCATCTCCAAGCATCTAGGAGATATTGAAGGAGTCTTGGCTGATAGATAGGGTCGAGGATGGAAGTTTTATTTTTGGTTACATTGACATCATGTAGGACATCCATAGTCTTATTCTTGGTTATGTTGACATCACAAAAAATTATATAAGATGGAGTAGAATGTAGCTCTACCTTTGTCAGTTCCATGTTAAATTTTAATTATATATAGCTTGCTAGTGTAGGAATTCTAAGACAAACAATCATGGTAGGACCATTCTTAAAAGATTTCAAATAATAACCTAGTGAACCCATATAATCTTATGACTATATATACACAAATCTAGATTAAACTTAGAATTCATTAACTTCTTGCCTTCTTATTCTATTACCTCAAAGAAAGTTTGTGCAATTACTCACACTCGGAGGTGTTTCCTTGAAACCTCCAACAACACCCTGTTCAACATCCAAAATCACATATTAAAATACCATTCGTAAAACAATGCTATTAACACATGTAATAAATTTATAATTGTTTACTTAACTTTACATACCCCACTGATAGGTGTTCTGCAAAAATAAGTAGATTGACTAGTGTACCCAGGGTCAACACTGTGACCTTGCAATTTTATTAAAATAATAAAACTAAATTAGTTAATCTTGCATTTCACAATCAAAATTTAATAAACTAAATTCAATGAACATGTTGAATTTTACCTGACTGTTAATACCATATGCATCATGCAGAATGTCAGCCGCCCTCTCCATCCCCGTAGATGCATACGGATCAGGTTGCATAGAAGCATATGGATCCTTCGTAGCACCCTCCTGAGGGCCGGTAGGGTCATACAAACAAGTGGCTCTGCAAGATCGACACACATGGCCTCGAAGGCCACCACTGAAGACTCCCCTAGATTGTGCTGTACAATGGGGCTAGTGTGGTGGATGACACTCCGAGTCAAAGATGCGATCACCTGCAAAGTCTCTACATTAGCACTCTCCTTTGCAATTGCAGGCATCACAATCTGCTCACGAGGTGGCCTAGCGAGAGGTCGTATCCCCTGTCGTGTAGGATCTAGCTGTGCACCAGGCCTATCCTGTGCTAACCCCTCACCTCTACCCTAAAACTCCCTCATATTAAAATAATTCATAATTTGGTTCAATACAAACTCATAGTATAATTTCCTAAGAAAATATTGGGGGACTTCACAGTTATTGCACGGTGGGTAATCAAAGACCATATACCATTTGTCATAAAAATGGTTCCTAATCTCTTGGTGATGGCACCAATGAATAGGAAACCTCTTTGCATTGAGGGTGAGATTTTGATTTTTTCTAAGGTTAGTGAATAGAGATCACAAATTTCCTTTAGTAATCTTTAAATCTTTTACTTGTTTATATGATAATTTCTCTGCATAATATGCCCTCGATGTTTTCCTCATATTTTTCCATCCAGATATTTGTTGGGTAATTGCATCTACATTTTTTAACAAATCCTTCAATGAATCTACTAGATGTATTCTTTCTGTGGTTGAATAATTTTGATCACTCAACCTACTAATAAGATCCTCAACTTCTTTTCTATTGTTTTCAATTTCACTCCTCAAATTTTCTTGAGTGCTAGGAGGGTATTGAGAGAATGGTGGGGGAGGTTGATTTTGTTGTTGAGGTTGATTTGGTTGAGGATTTTCCTCCTCTTGTTGAGGATTTCCTAAAAATTAAAAAAAAAACATTCATTTCTAAACTAAAACAAACAAAATCAATTTAAAACTAAAAAATTCAAAACAAATACCAAACAATACTTATCTCTTGCATCTCTTCGTCGTCGTGGCACAATATTTGTGAAGAAATCCAATTGTTGTTGATGAATTTTGAAGAAATCACCTCTCCAAGAATGCGAGCGCGTAAAACAGGGTTATTAGCCGTGGGCAAAGCTAAAACACAGAAAAAAACCAAATGAGAATTGATATTTGGATTCGCTTCTTTTTTTTCTTTTAAAAAGCCATAACATGAATGTGTTATGGCTTTTTTTTCTTGTTTGGCCACAAAAGTGCAACCATCTTGGTGCACTTACCCCTCTAGAGTATCACCCAATGCAAAGGATATTTTAAAGTTAAGAATTGGCAATCGAGACCATACACCACATCCTAAACATTTTTTGGAATCAAGCCAAACAATGTTGTTCAAAAAATTATTGAAACACATAAAAATATGGAAATCTCACAAAGGACTTTTGAGGGTTTGAAGCCATTTTATTGTGTGCCTCTTAAGATTCGTAATACTTGTTGCAAATACCATGTGGAGTTTTCAATGTACTATGAGCTATTATGCTATATATGTTCTACTTTGCATACTAATGAAATGTTGCAGGAGTGTGGTGCAATGCATCTTCGAAAATCATCAAGGGACTTGCTAGATCTATTTTTATTTTCTAGAGATGATGGCTGCTTTTTCTATAGAAATGTTGTTTAAATGCAAAGTGCTCACAATGTGGTGGCTTGTCAAAGTTTGTTCAATGTTTTCATGAGAGTTCCAAACATGAATTTGGAAAGAAGCTTGTTGAGAAAAAGAGATATGAGATAGTCAAATATACTTTGCAAAGCGGAGGTGAAGGTTCTAGATGTGAGTTGGTTACAAAAGAATGCAGTGTTGCTAATTTTATTTTAGATTAAGGACAATCTTTTCTACAAGTATGCAAGGCATAGTTATAGGTCTCAATGGTTGGATCAACAATTTAGGATGTGTAAGGACTCTTTTTCGATTGGAACTATTATATAAGTGGTTGACTTTGCAGAAAACTACACAATGCAACCACAAAATGAGGTACAATATCAGTATTACAATTCCATTCAGATTACTATTTTTTTCCACATAACATTTCTAGACATGCACTTGATAGTACAAAGGAGGATTGAAAGATAATCAGAGAGTATCATTTTTATATGAGTGATGATAGATCTCACTCATTTGAGTATGTCCAACATTGTTTCGAGATTTTTTTTGAGTTCTTGCAGGAGCATGATATAGCATTGGGTCAACATCTAATTTGGTCAAATAATTGCACAAGTCAATTCAAGAATGCTCGTATGTTTTATTGGTTGAGTAGAACGTATGTAGATAGGGGTCTACCTCATATTTGGAATTTTTTCGAAGCTAGACATGGGAAAGGGGAGCATGATGGAGCAGGTGCATGTGCAAAGAGAGCTCTAGTTAAGGAGCAATTGAAGATTTTAGGAGCAAAATTTAGCGATGTACGTTCTATAGTTGATTGGTGTAGTTCAGCATTGTCACAGGGAGGGACAATTGATTCAACAGTGCGCAGATTCTTTTGGTTCGTTGAGGAGGGTACAATGGGAGGTAGATTAGATTGTCATACAATCAAAGATTCTTCAAAGATGCATTCATTTTGAAGCTTAGATGCAGGCACATGGACCATTTGGACACGAGAGTTGGCTTGTTTTTATCAGAGTTGTATTCAGTGTGAGTGGGATCAATGTGAGTCAAGTGAGTGGGTGGATACATGGGTACCACAGTATCTAACTCCTTTATCTCAAACAATATCCATGAAAAATGACACAATGGAAAGTTCAGTTGATTACGACTTGCTTTCATATCTACTATAGCTAGGACATATTTTTGTAGTTGTTGCACCACAGGGGAATTAAGAGAGATTAGACTACTGGTTGGCTCGATGTGTGCAAGTAAAACATAAGCTAACACAACCGATTGAAGATGATGATGGTTTCATGTATCCTACGGGTTCAGTTGTGGTTGCAGGAACTTGGTTACGGACATACATGGTTAGAAAGAATGGCATACTTGCATTTGAAGACTACGAGAAACACAAAACCATTCTCATGTATTCGCACCTTGTTATAGTAATAAATGTTAAGTTGTTGAAGTATCATGCCAGACCAAAGACAAAACAACTATGGACACTTAGTAATGTTGATCATGAAGCAATATTGATACTCTAAGCAAAGAGATGACCCTTTAGGCACACCTTGAATAGCTTTCAAGATCGAAGGTAGAATGCTTATGTTCATTATGATTAAGTTCATTATTGTTCTTATTTAATAATCGATATTGTATATACTATTGCAATGCAAGTTTCTTTAATAGTGATATTTTGTATGCACTTTTACGATATTTTTTGGCAAGATTGATGATGGACCTACTGTAACAATAGCCATCTCTGATCCTTTCGAAGAGGTATGCGTCTTTTATAGTTTGCATCACTAGCTCATCATCATTCAAGTTGTTTAGATTAATATAGATACGTTATTCTAAGCATATTTTCTATTGTGACAATATAGATTTCTCTCATTTCCACTTTCTTGCATCATTCAAGGTATGCGCTCTTTATAGTTTTCCTCGATGGAGAGTTCTGTAGCATCACGGCCTTCGAAATAGACCTTCAAAGATTGCTACCTTTTAGCACTTTTGGACTCTTAAGGGAAATCGCTAGTCCAATGTAGCTCGGAGTGATTCGGTGTATTTGGGTGCAAGAGAGGACCATCCCTAGTGTAAACGTACCCATCCGGATGTGTTGGAATAGTCCATTTGGTCATACGAGCTGTGGAGTGAAAGTTGCACCACTTTGCAACTTTACAGTGCTTGCATTTGGCAACTTTTCCCTCCACTGAAAAGTCATCACCACAGGAAAATGCCTCCAAGATATGAAAAAATAAGAGAGGTTTTTCTAGATGGTCCCAACATGATCCCATAGCCTTAGACGAAGAGTCTATAAGCATCACTGTCTTTGAGAAATAGACCTTCAAAGATTGTTGTCTTTTAACACTTTTGACTCTTAAGGGAAATCGTCGATCCAATGTAGCTCAAAGTGATTCGGTGTATTTGGGTGCAAGAGAGGACCATCCCTAGTGTAAATGTACCCATTCGAACGTGTTGGAACAGTCTGTTTGGTCGTATGAATTGCGGAATGAAATTTGCACCACTTTACAACTTTACATTGCTTGCATCTGGAAACTTTTCCCTCCACTGAAAAGTCATCACCACAGGAAAGTGCCTCTGAGATAGAAAAAACTGAGAGAGGTTTTTCTAGATGGTCCCAACATGATCCAATAGCCTTGGACAAAGAGTATGTAAGCATCATGGTCTTTGAGAAATAGACCTTCAAAGATTGCTACCTTTTAGCACTTTGGACTCTTAAGGGAAATCGTCGGTCCAATGTAGCTCGGAGTGATTCGACATATTTGGGTGCAAGAGAGGACCATCCCTAGCATAAACCTACCCATCTAGACGTGTTGGAACAGTCTGTTTGGTCGTACAAGCTACAGAGTGAAAGTTGCACCACTTTGCAACTTTACACTGCTTGCATCTGGCAACTTTTCCCTCCACTGAAAAGTCATCACCACAGGAAAATGCCTTCGAGATAGCAAAAACCGAGAGAGGTTTTTGTAGATGGTCCCAATACAATCCCATAGCCTCAGATGGAGAATCTGTAAGCATCACAGTCTCTGAGAAATAAACCTTCAAATATTGTTGTCTTTTAGCACTTTGGACTCTTAAGGGAAACTAGTGGGCAACATAGTTAACTTCTTCACAAACTTGGTTTGAAGTAATTTCATTCTTTTTTGTGCATTTAAAATGGAGTTTTAAGCCTTCCACCCTAAAAGTGACCTCTAAATAACTTCAAACACCTTAACTACCTCATTCTTATTCATTTGTTTTGCAAACAAGCATTTTCATTCGAAGAGGCTGAGCTTTGATTTTTGCTTGTTGGATTGAATGCGGACCGTGACATAACTTTCTTTTTTCTAAAATTGTTGAACATCATTGAACTAAGAATTTATCACACATCTTGTAGAGAAACAAAGGAGTACCACAAACTAAAACACATTACACTTCGGTTCTCACTGACTTGATGTACTCTTCAACATCTCTCTTCTCTAAAAGCAACCTCTAAATCACTTCAAACACCTTAACTACCCTAAAACCGACCCTAAAACTGACCTCTCAATCACTTCAAACACCTATATTAAGCTACCACTCTCAAGACCAATGTAACAATGATACAAAATAATGCTTTGAGTTTGAAAGATGGGTCACTTTCCTACTTTGGGTGGGATTTCAGACTCTCTAATACTATCATGCATTTCTTTCATTCCTTGTGCCTCCACCTCCCACTTCCTTCTCTTGTGGGCCTTTGAAATTTTTCCTTTCCATTCGCATAACACCCTAATACCTTGACCACCACTTCTCAAACCATACATTCCTCTTTGGATCTTTGGGCCTTTTGATGATGTCTTACGTTTGTAAAAGAGCCAATGGGGTATCCTAATCCTCAAACCCCTAGATCCCCATTGTCTTGTGTCCTAACACCCAAGAATCCCATCACCTGAACCCTTGATGTTGGACCTTGGGATAATTATTTGCTTGAACTTAAAGCAATCATTTCCCTAGATCTCCACACTCAAGCATGCACTTTCACAAAGCCTCACCATTTGAATGGACTCCACCCATGACCACGACTAACCAAGAATGCAATTAATGAGCCCAAATTTGAATGTGAGAAAATGGCAAGAAACTTTGGACCCATGTTAGGCCTTCAACCTCTATATAAGGAATAAAACTTCATTAGTTTGGATAATCTTTGGACATCATCTCAACAAATCCAAAATTGAAAAGTCAGACACTTGTGTTCACTTGTTGAATCTAAGGACAAAAACCCTTAGGTTATGGAGATTTTTCGACGAAACCCCATTGGTTTCCTAGAGTTTGGAGGATGAAACTTGTTTAGATTTGTGAGGGAAATTTCACAGAAAGGTTGCATCTGTATGCCAAGCATAGTGGATTTCAGCATCCCAATATTTTTCTAAATTTTTTTTTTATCATTGTAATCTTGGTTATGAGCAAACAATTGAAGCAAAAAAATTGTAATCATGAAGTGAGTTATTTGAATTAAATACTCTATTCCAACCAACTTATATGTGTAGATCTATTTATCATCCGTGAATGTTTTAGATCTAAATATCTTGTTTAAATGTTTTGGCTGATTTTCATTGAATTATTCCAAATCTAAGAAATTTGTATGAATAATTTAGTTAAGGATCATTGCATTTACCATTGAGCCTATGGTCAAATGTTCTCATCCTATGACATAAGTCTTGAATTTCTTTAATCAGTTCTGACAAGTCATGACCTCTTGATTGGGAAGGCTGTAAGTCCCCCATTCATTCAGACAACTAGATGTATGTTGTTGACAATATCAAATAAAACCTCCAGCCAGGGTCTGCTAGTGTAGGGAGAAGCAATGCATGAAATTTTCTTTTTGATTTGGGCTAAATGTGATTAGGATAGGCCCTAACAGGGTTGTATCAAAGCCCAAGAGAGAGATATGTTGAGGAAGAAAATAGAGAAATTATAGTGAAAATGTGCATTAGCATGTCTCATTTTATTTATAGAAGAAAGTACAGTGCACAATAATCAAGCAAAAGCTAAAATCCATCTATGAAATAAATTACTCATTATCAAAACTAACCTTCAAATTAAAGAATAATTTAATAAGCTATATTTTCATATAACTTCTTCAAATTTATTTAAATTATTGTACAAGGAACATAAAATATTAGAGACACACTTTCCAAGCAATGTTGTTTTCCTATCGGTTTATGTAAAACATAATTATTGTGGGGATTCTACTTAAGATTCAATTAATCAAGGAAATCAGAAATGTTTTGGAGTTTTGTTCTACCAATGCAATTATTTTCTATATTAGCCATTATGGAGAAGCAGTTTATACAAATAATTGAATCTTCTAGTCAACAAATGGTCACAACATATTGGGATGGAATGATTAAATTATGGAACATTGATGAAGGAAGAGGTAGTTAGGCAACAACTTTTGGCTCATCTAAGAAGACACAAAATGCCAGTAAGTATATGAAGAATGGTCATATGATATATTATTAGTATTCATATGGGAGTCTAGCCATATTAATTTTTTGAAAAATGTGAATTTATGTTATATAAAAAAATTGATGGTTACAAATGGACCACCAAATTTACTAAGGCATGGGAAATTTAAAAAAGAAGAAAATCAGATGGTGTAGGGTTAATCATATGAGTATCTAGTTGTTACTTATGCAATGTGAAATAATGCTTTGAGTTTGAAAGATGTGCAATGCAATGTAATCAACAATATGAAAATAAACTACATAATATTTAACCATTCTTTTTTATGCTGGTATTCCATTGATATTTAACCATTTAGCTTCAAAGAGTTTAATCCATGCATGAAGGAAACTAAATTTTGATTGTCAACTACATATATATATCAAATTATCAATGAAATCAAGTGTATGTCCATATACAAAATGGCATCAATGCCAGCTTAAACAAAGGATTTTACAATATGCTTGGCATATGCCATCTCATTATCATTCAAAATTTACATGCCAAAATGTCTATCTCATCCTAAACTACTGGTGGATCATCAAAATGGAGCCTCTTTGAAGCACTCGTTGGCTTTGAAGGTAGCTGCACAAGAAAAAGTCAAACCACAATTGAGATTAGTTATACTATATAATTTAAAATTGAATAATTAACATAAAAATAAATACACATTGAATTATAATTGAACTCTAAAATGGAAATCTTGATTACCTGAAATATATGTCTCTTTGAAGGGTCAGGAGTCCTAGAATATACCCCTCTCAAAGAACTAACCAAACCAACTTTTGTAACATCAATCTATATATGTGAACAAAAACATGAAATTGATCCAAGTTAGCATAGAATTGTTAGTAATAAGAACATATTTACCAATTACAAAATAAAATAAACACATACCTCTTAAGGTTGATCTTCTTCTATATCTCCTTTAGGTGTCTCAACACCTCCTCCTTGAGGTGTTTCAACACCTCCTCCTCTAGGAATTCAAATACCTATTCCTTCAGGTGTTGTGGCACTTATCAACAATGATGTATAGCTCACAACCACCTGTACATAAAAATGACAAGTACATATGAAACTATGAATTTATGTCAATGTATGCATAATCAATAAAAGATCTTATAAATTTTAATTCAATCAAATTTGAGTTCAATTACCTTTCCCTTATCCAACACTGTGCCTCCATATTCTGGAGAGCGTCACACCTCGCTCACACTAGGTGTTTGCTACAAGTAGAGAGTAAGATAAACATATAAGTTAATATATAATTTCATTATTGACAATTCAAATGACAAGAAAATATATAGTAAAAAAATGTAAATGAGTGAGTGAGAAAATACATACTATGTGCATGTCGAGGCCAAATGAAATGGCCCTAAGGGTGCTATCAGTCACCTATATGAGCTCCTCCTCAAACATTAACTGTTAAATAGACCATGTAAATAAATATTAGTACTTGATACTATCTCTTATTAATATTCATTTTTAAAAAAATGCAAGTTATGAATTTACACCTTAAATGTTACCTGTGTAACTACTCCAATGTCCACCTCTCTAGTAGGAGAGGACTCTGTAGGGTGTTCTCCACTCCCCTACGTGTGATCTTCTATAATCTCCACATCCTAGATGTCATAGTCAGAAGTGTCTAATGGATGCTTAGGGGACTGTACAATAGGACCCAAACATATTTACTGGCATGTATTGCAAATATGTGGCACACAAATATGTGGACTCGAGGAGGATGATGCAGTAGCACTGGATCCATCGCCAAGATCACCAGACTATGGCTGAGCTACTGAAGAAGCATGGGAAACCAAAAGACCACTCAAAGAGTGAATGACCTAGATAGTTTGTGTGGCTGCATCCTCCGTAATATCTAGATGTTGTACTGGAGGTGGCGGAGGAAGGGGAGGAGGGGGAACATGTGGGTTCCTAACTACTCTAGCTGCCCCTGGATTATCCTAAGGCATACCTCTACCAACGCCCTGGAAGGGTTTAATGTCAAAGTAATTGACATGATGCCCTAACAAAATATCAACATATAATTTTTTAATAAAGTAAAAAGGTACATCAAGATTATTGTTGGGTGGTTTATCAAAAACCATACACCAACTATCCCAAAAGTTATCTACTATTCCCCTATGTGTGCACCATTTTATAGAAAGTTTTGGCTTGTTAACATTAACTGGAAAACTAGTGTTGGGGTTAATAAATAAAGAGACTATTTGGGATTTTGTTATTTGGAGATCTTTCACATCATCATAAGACATTCCACATGCATAATATTGCCTCATGGGTTCTCCCCATGAATGAAATGCATTATGTTGGGTGGAGAGGGTTTCTACATTTGTAATTATTCCTGTCAATGTGGTTGACATACAGGATAATTGAGGGATTTTCCTATAAACATCACAAATGCCCCTCAATTGCTCCAATTTTTCATGAATTAACTATTCAATTGATGGTTGTGGAGGTGGTGGAGCATTTGGCATTTCTGCATTTTGATTCTCAGCTTGTGGATTTTCATTTTCAACTAGTGGAATTTGTGCATTTTCATTCTCAACAGCCATAATGCCTGATTAAAGTTAAAAAATAATTAATCTAAAATTAGACAATATAATGAAACACTATTTTTAAATCAAAATCCATTAAAAACATTCATTTTTTTATCAAAATCTATTTTGAACTCAATTGTTTCATAAAAATTCAATCAAAAACCCTATTTTGAAAAAAAAATCCATAAAAAACATTCATTTTTTAATCTGGAAATCCAAAATTTCTCAGTTCAATTTTTCCTTCAAAATTCAATCAAAAAACCTATTGTGAAAAAAATCCACCAAAACAATCGTTTTTTTTTATCCAAATCTATTCTAAACTCAATTTTTCACAAAAACTCAATCAAAAAATCTATTTTAAAAAAAAACAACAAAAAACCATATGAAATTATTCAAATCTAAATCAAAATTGAATCAAATAAAATAAATAAATAAAAAACTTACCTTTCCAAATCAAATTTAGCCTATATCGGATATCCATTACGTGAAGAATGGATGCACTGTGCACCTGCGAGTTCTTCTCAGCCGAATGACTTCAAAAAAGCAACATAATTTTTTAATATATGCTTTTTACAAATCGGATATCCAATTTGTAAAAGTAGGTTTGGTGTTTGGTATGGTGACACCTGAGCCTAAAAAAAGTCAACATGTTCTTTTCTCATTTTTTCGATCGATGAAAAACGTGTTTTTTTCCTCATTGCCACTTTTTGGCCCACCATTAACCTGCACATACCCATCAATTTTACCAATTGGAGAAAAAAACAGAAGATTGTAGAAGAATGAGACAAGGAGATAGAAGTGACACAACATATACATGGAGAAACCCTTTCAGGAAAAAACTTCCCCATAATCAATAGTGCTTGTATTATTTAACTTTAGAACAAGATTACAATAATATTGTATCAATCCTTGGTTGATATGCTTCCTTTCCTTCAACAGTCCTTCACAACCTACAATAAACTCTCATTACAATAAAGTTGTGTAAATGTAATTCAATTGAGAAATACATTTACACAAATTTATTGTAAAATTTGTAAAAATTAATAGAATTAAGAATTAAATTTACACAACTTTATTGTATAATTTGTAAATAACTTATACACTTATTATTTAAAATTGGATTATGATTATGATTACAATTACAATTTAATTAGGGTTAGGGTTCAATTAGGGTTAGGGCTAGGGTTTAATTAGAGTTGTATAGATTTAGGTTTCCATTAAAACAAGGATTCGAGCTAGAAATGTGATTACAAATAGGATTAGAATTATGGTTAATATTAAAACTACAATTATGATTAGGGTTAGGGTTAAGTTTTAAGTTTAATTAGGGCTAGGGATAAGGTTAGGTTAGGGTTATGATTCAATTAGATTTCAATAAGGGTAAGGATTGGGGTTTACATAGGGTTTTGGCTAAGATTAGGGTTCAATTAAGGTAAGGGATCTTTGATAAAGGTTGGAGTTAGGGCTTATGTTCAATAATGGATAAGGTTCAATTATGGGTTTACATTTAATAAGGATTCAAGTTTAAGTAGGGTTAAGGTTAGGGTCTAGGATAAATCTTGGGGTAAGGGTTAGAGTTGGGATTAGGATTAAAGTTAGGTTCAATTAGGGTTAGTATTGGGGTTCAATTGGGTTATGATTAGGGTTAGGGTTGAGGTTAATGTTCTAAAATAAATCTTGGGGTCATGGTTGGGGTTAGGGTTAATATTACGTTAAGATTCAATTAGAGTTACTATTAGCATTCGAATTGAATTAGGGTTTACGTTTAATTAGGGTAATAATTTAATTAATTTTATTGTTTAATTAAGCTAAGGGTTAAGATTAGGGTTACAATTCTATTATGGTTATAGTTTAATTATGGTAAGGTTCACATATAATTAGGGTTAGAGTTATATGATAAGTTTTGGGGTTAGGGTTAAGTTTGGGTTAAGGTTTAATTAGTGTCAAGATTACAATTCAACTATGGTTAGGGTTATAATTCAATATAAATTATAGTTATTCTAACAATAATGTTATGTCTACCCCAACCCTAACTCTATATATATCTCTAACCCTAATGCTAATTCTAAACCTAGCATTAATTATAATTGTAACTCTAATCATTTCCCTATTTATAACAGTAATCCTAACCCTATTTCTATCCCCAACCCTAACTCTAAAACTAATTGTAACTCTAACCATAAATCTCTTTCCAACCTTAAAACAAACACTAATTGTAACTCTAACTCTAACCCTAACCCTAAACATAACCTTAACCCTACTTATAAAACTAACACTAATTCTAATTATAATCATTCTTCTAAATTAACACTAAATATAATTATAACCCTAATCTTATTTCTAAAAAATGCCAATTCTAATTATAAACCTATCCCTAACAGTGACTCTAACTCTTACTTAAACCTTAAACCTAACACAAACAATAATTCTTACTTGAACCCTAACTCTAATTCTATCTCTAACACTAACCCTAACCTTAACCCTAACCCAAATTCTATGTCTAATCTTGACCCTATCTCTTACTCAACCATAACCCTAATCCTAATCCTAATATTAACCTTAATTCTAATGATAACCACAACCCTAATCCTAATTCTATCTTTAACCCTAAACCTAACCCTAACCCTAATCCTAATGCTAACCAAAACCCTAATTGTGATTCTATCTCTAACTCTAACCCTAACCCTAATCCTAATTCTATATCTAACCCTACCCTAACCCAAACCTTAATCCTAACATTAACTTGAACCCTAATTTTAATTCTATATCTAACTGTAACCTTCACCTTAGCCCTAAACTTATCCCTAACCCTAACCCTAATCTAACATTAACCCTAACTTTAACTATATCCATAATCCTAATGCTAACCCCAAACCTAATCCTAATTCTATCTCCAACCTTCATCCTAATCCTAATTCTATGTCTAACCATAATAAATTTTCTATCTCTAATCATAATTATAACCCTAATTCTAACCCCATCCCTAATGTTAATTGTAAACGTAACCCTAACCCTATCCCTAATGTTAACCCCAACCATAATCTCAAACCCTAACCCTAACCCTATTCCCACCCCTAACCATAACACTAACCCTATTCATAATGTTAAAACCAACCCTAACCCTAATGCTAATGCTAAACCTAACCCTAACCCTAATAATTTTGTCTACCATGTTGTGTTGTGAATGTTGCTAACATATATATATTTATTAATAATATAACACTGAGAGATATCCTTCTCAAGGCATCTATTACACTTTTATGTGAGTAATTAATTAAAAAATAGACACCTTGAGAAGCATATATGTTGGCGTATTTTATATATATTATTAATAAATATATATATGCTAGTTTATTCAAATAGTATAACAATATTAAATATAAACATTAAAAATAAGATTGGTTTTATTAAAAAAATGGTGATTAAGATTTTTTTATTGAATAATTTTTAATATTTTGGGGTGAACTTACATATTAAATAGATGAGTGTTTATATTACTTATTTTAATATGGATTTTGATTAGATATGATCTATGTATATTTTTATTTTTTTCATATTTGTAATAGAGGCATTAAATTTTTTATTTTTTTTTATATTTGTAATAGAGGCATTGTTATCATAATCAAAAAATTATAAACCATTGAATTTCATTATATCTCTCGAATGAACTTATTAGTGTAGAGTGGTTGAATAATTTGCTTAGACAAAATTCTTACTAGAAACATTCATGGAAGATCTACACAAAATAAAAGTCCTCATATACTTTAATAATAAATTTATTAGTTTTTGATAGTATTGTTAAATAAAAAAAATTATTATTTATATCCATTAGAACCTTAATGTACTAAAAGTTACAATAAGATATGGATCTAATGTAGGAGCATCCATGGTCATCAGTAATCTTGCATCAACCAATTTTATTTTTTTTGTTTTTGTATTTTCAATAAGGATAATTGTGTTGGGAAACAATTATTTTAATTTCCAAATATTGTAATTTCCCCTATTGTAAGTTTTAATTATAATTTTGGAGGTGGAATTACATTGTAAATGTTTGTAGAGCAACCTAGAGGAACATTCCATCATAGGCATTGATTTCAAGGTGGGGACTACTCATCAATGCATGCTCTTGCATGTTGGAGCAACCAAGTTTTCATTTTGGTGTGTGTTCTTTGATGGAGCCATCAAAGTTGTCAAAGAATAACAAAGCACACTAGATTGACCAAATTTGGTTGGCCATGGTTTAGGTGCCCATGTGAAGGCCATGTGAGAATTGAGTAATTTTTATTATTTTATGATTTGTTCTCCAAAAGGGGTGTGGATTTTCCACGGAGATATATGCTTGTTTTTTTAGAATACCACATTGCTATTCTCATCCAAAAAATTATTATGATTGATGCCTTATCACTTCGAAAAGTTTTATTTTTGGAGTTAAAGTTTTGTATAACAAGATGTTGCTAAATTTTTCAAAGGATTGTGACTCCAAGTTTTTAAATATTATATAATCAATAAGCTCATATGATGAAGAATGTGATCATACAATTTCATTTTATTATAGAGATAATTGAAACCTTATGCTTTCTTCTTGCATTTTTTGTGTGCAATTCATGGTGTGGTTGCTTATTTTAGATTTGGAAGGAGGTGTGTTTTTAATTAGAGAGGGGAAGAAGATATTTTGTTGCAAGTTTGAGGAGATTTTTCAAAAAAAAGTAGATTGGTTAAATAAAAATGTTTATTGCAACAATAGTTTCTTGTGAAATTTTGCAGGTTGAGAGAGTTAGAATGTTGTCAAAGAAGTTGGATTGAAAGAGATCACTTTTTCATTGATATTTGTTATTTGTAAAACAATTATATCATATTATAATTAGATTTTTAATGCTTTCATTAGCCCATATGGTTGCACAACCATTTAATTTTATTTACGTTATGTAATTCTTGAATTTTCAAGAGATTTTGGATGAACAAATAAGAATACATCTTGTAGATTTTTATTATTGAAAAAAATTGTTGAGTGTGTCTTATGTTGTTGGGAGTTTATGTTAGAGGATTGGTCCTTTCTTACATCAGGATCTATAAAAATGAGCATCAATGGTTACTAATAGAATTCAAGTTGAGCTAACTGTTGAAAATGAAGGTAATATTATAGCTTAAAACTTGTAAAAATATGAGATTGTAGATCTAATTAAGTGTTCTTTGTCACAATCCTTTCTATATGATTAATCTATTTAGATCAATTTTACCAATTGTAGAAACAAACAGTAGATTGTAGAAGAATGAGGCAAGGAGATAGAAGTGACACAACATATACATGGAGAAGCCCCGTCAAGAAGAAACTCCACTAGAATCAATAGTGATTTTATTATTTAACTTTATAACAAGATTACAATATTATTGTATCAATCCTTGATTAATATGCTTCCTTTCCTTCAACAATCCTTCTTCACAACCTGTAATAAACTCTCATGGAACTCTCATACACTTTGTGCAATTAATGGACAATAAAATGAGCATGTAAAATCATAAGAGTTGTACAATACAAGAGCATAAAGCTCCTCACAAAAATATATGCCCAGATTGGGCAAGTAGAGTTTCATAATGTAATATGAAGTCAGACTAAAGTCTTCCTCAATTTCGGCGCCCCAAACTAAACTTTGGTCAAGAAGATTTCATGAAAACTTCACCTCAAATTTGGGGCCCAAGAATGGGCCCACTTCATTGAGCATTGTAAATATCTTATCATGCAAAAGGTGTTAGCTAAATGATACCAACTTGGGCACCCAAGGTGGTCCCAAGTCAATCTTAGTTAACTAAAACATATCTCTCCGCCAATTCATGCAAACATTATGCATGATTGATCATCCCCACTTAACTGAAAGTATCCATTTGCTATATGTCATGAAACTGAAGTCATTAGTCATGCAACTCAAGTCAACTAAATTCAACTATCATTCAACTCAAAATAACTACATGAAATTGAAGATAACTGAACCACAACTGAACTGAACTAAACTAAACTGAACTAAACTTTAAAATTGAACTAAACTAAACTGAATTGAATTGAATTGATAGTGACACTTCACTCATGTAAATATCAATCCCTAATTTGTAGGATCAAAACATGCATTACTAAAGTGTTAGAAATCCTCCAAACAGTTAACTGAAGCAAGGTGGGTTCCACCTTCTATGTGGGCTCCCCATGTGCTCCTATCTTGTAGGAGCTCTTCTTGGACATCCCCATGTGCTCCCATCATTTAGGAATAATCACAAATGTTTTTGATAAAGGAAAAAAAATGGGTTTTATAGGGACCCGAAACCATAAAGTTTACAACATAAAATAGGAAAGGACAAAAAATTCCAATGAATTAAATAGGCTGCAAATAAAGAAAAATCCTAAAAAAATAGCAGCCAACCAAAAAAAGCCAGAAAGGACCACCAAAGAGCCAGTTGAGGCGCAGACCAAAAAAAATAGCAGTAACTAATCTAGAGTCTTTAGAACTTTCTCTGTCTCGGCCTCTAGATCCCACATATCCTAGACTCCCTTATTGAAAGTTTGAATCATCTATGTTATGGGGGTTCCTTCCTTTTCATATTAGCCTTGGTTCTCTTCAAAATCCCTATGTGCTCTTCCTGGATTTTATCTTTCACCTCTTCCAAATCAACAACCAAGGACCCCTATTGAGCTTTATCCAGTTTTTAAGTCATTTCATTGATAATGATATCATTATGTCTTGCCATTCTATTATTTTGTTCAGTATTTATCTTCACAACATTTTTTATTTTTTCAAAGTCAGTTTCTATCCTTTTGTCCTTACCCACCTTGTCCTGGATCTCCTTACTAGCAATGTTTTCATTATGCTCTTCATCCTTCTTGCATAATGTGAAAACCTTAGCTCCCACTTCTTCCAATAATCACAAATGTTAGTTTACATGTTCATTTCATTCAAATTTAATCTCTTTCTAATCCTAGTGTTGGGGAACACTTTCCAAGGACTTAGGAGATACACAAAATATGTTTAGGATTGCAATTAAATGTCATCCTATTCCCAACATTCTCCCACTTGACATTATACATTGCAATTATTATAAAAAAGGAATTATTATTGTAAATCAAGTATAGGAATCAAGGCCAATGAGCTTCCTGCACCAACAAAACTTATCTGTAGGAACTGGTTTAGTAAGGTAATCTACGACATTGATGAAAGTGTCAACTTTTTCAATCAATTCCTTCCCACTCTCAACCATTTCTCACACAAAGTGATACTGAACATCAACATGCTTAGTACAAGCATGATACATATGATTTTTGGCTAAACAAATAGCACTATGACTATCACATTCAAGTCTAATTTACTTGCAATTAAAACCAATACCTTTCCCAAGTCTCTATAACCAAGCTACCTCTTTAGAGGCATGTGGAGCAGCCATGTACTCTACTTCTATGTTGGACAAAGAAACCATGGGCTGCCTCTTACTCATCCAACTAACCACAGCTCCAAACAAAGTAAAGAAATAGCCACTTGTCAACCTCTGAATTTATAGGTCTCTTGCCCAATCTGAATCAACAAAACCCTATATGTCCAATGATCTATGCATAATATCAATATCATTAGCACCATGATAAAAAAAATAGTAATCAGAAGTACCTCTTAAATATCTAAACACCCTCTTAACATAAGTCCAATGTTCTTTACCAGGGTTAGACATAAACCTACTTAGAACTCCCACTACTTGGGCTATATTTGGTCTTGTACAGACCATTGCATACATCAAACTACCAACTACACTAGCATATGGAATTTTAGACATTTCCTCATGATCAAAATCAGATTTAGGACCCATGTCTTTAAAATTAACTTCATGCTAACTGGTAAAGGAATATTAATTGGTTTACTATCATGCATGTTAAACCATTTCAAAATAGTATCAACATAGTTTCTTTGAATTAAGCAAAGCTTTTTGTTACCTCTATCTCTACTGATCTCCATGCACCAAAGGTTATTTAGCAACCCTAGATCTTTCATGCAAATGTGCTAGGAGAGTTGTGCTTTGAATTCTTTGATCATTACGGCTTGTTGTTACCAATGGGCAACATTTCATGGGTTCATCTGAGATAATAATTAAAATTTGAGTCATCGATAAATTTTTATGTAAACCTGATGATCTTCCTCACTCCTAACATAACCAGTTTTCAATGCAAAAGAATCAAACTTCTAGTACCATATCCTAGGTGATTGTTTCAAACCATATAAAGATCTCTTTAACTTGCACACCAATTCTTCTTTTCCTTTTACAGCAAAACCATCAAGTTGCCTCATATAAAATCTCTCATCAAGATTCCCATGTAAGGCAGTAGTTTTTGCATCCATTTGCTCTATCTCAAAATCATAAGCAATAGAAATAGATAAAAAGAATCTAATAGAAGTTAATTTAGCAATAGGAGAGAAGATTTCATTAAAGTCAACTCCCTCTCTCTGGGAGTAGCCCTTGGCTACTAATCTAGCCTTGTACCTTTCGAGATTACCATCTTCTCCAATTTTCTTTTTAAAGATCCATTTACAACCAATGGCCTTTCTTCCTTTTGGAAAACTATGAAGATCCCATGTGTCACAAGTATCCAAGGATTCCATTTCCTTATGCACAACGGGACCAAAGATTTTTCTCATTTGGAATAAAGCACCACTGTAAGATCTAGGTTCATTATTAGTACTCATCAAAGCAAATATACAACGGAAATTAGGTTTGCTATACCTATCAACAAGATTTCATTGTCTTGTGGATCTTCTCAAAGAAGGTTCTTCTTGTTCATCAATGTGCTCATCATGAGCATCTATCTTAGAACTTTGTGAACTCTCCTCGTCCAATCCATTCAATTGTTCTTCAACGTGGGCATGCGGGGATCATGGTAGCATGCCAAAAAAGTGGCAATGGAGAAAAAAATACGTCTTTCTACGACTCAAAAATGCAAAAATTCTGAGTTGACTTTTTGGGGCTCGGGTGACTACCAAGGCAAAGCAAAAAGCTAGATTTACAAATTAGATATCCGATTCAAATCAAATATCCAATCTAAATCAGATATCCGATTTTGTAGGCATATATATAACTTCGGGCCGAATGAAACAGACCAAAACTTAATTGCATTCGGCTTATAGCGGTGAAACATACGATTAAGAGGTCTACCGTCGGATATCAGGTGCAAATCCATCTGCAAAAGGTTAGATTCTTGATTTTTTATTTGCTCTAATCAAATTTTCAATTAGATTTGTTTAATTTTAGTTGATTTTTTTCAAAATAGGGTTTTTTGATAGAATTTTTATGAAAATTTTGAGTTTAGCATGGATTTTGATGAAAATTGAATGTTTGCAATGGATTTTAACTTAAAAATAGTGTTTTTTTATGTATTTGGATTAAAAATTAGAGAATTTTATAGATTTTTGTTAAAAACTAGGGTTTTTGTTGGATTTTTGAAAAAAACTAGGGTATTTTTATAATATTTTCATTTATATTGTCTGATTCTAATTAGATTGATTTGTTTTTATATTTAATCAGGCATTATGGCTGCATGTATATAAAATTAAAATTTTGTGCATTTCTAAAAGTATTCCTATTGGCAGACATAAACATCTTCAATTAGGATCCTCAGATACTATATCTCATTTTTAGATTTTAAATTTAACAAAAATCAACCTCATCAGTCTAGGGTGCCAATTC
>VDFB02182350.1:0-28973 GCA_007258455.2 Sequoia sempervirens
GAGTTAGTCATTTTTTGGCATTTTTCAGTTTTGAAAACCCCCTCTGTGAGATAGCATCCTTTTTGAGTATTTCTGCCATGGATTCATCATTGAAGCTTTTGAAGCTTAGCTTTCAGCACCTAGTACTGGCCAATCTGCCATTAATGGCTACGGAGGTCCTACCTTTCTTCCTAAAAAATGAAAATAGACCCACCAAAGTAAAACTAACTTTTTGGTGATTTTGACTTGACCAGTGTGATCGTGAAGTCAATTCATCCTATCAAAATCATTTTCAATCAATTCTAGAAAGGTCCTATTTTCAAGGGTTTCCCTAAAAATAGGGGCACAAAACCCTAATTTTCAAATTTTCAAATTTTCAAAATTTTGCACATATGTTCCTTGACACAAACCCAAAAAAGCCTATGTTTGGTTTGACCTAAAACATACTTTTGACAACATTTTTACATGATCTAGATCATTTTAACAAAAATGTCTCTTTGAAGCAAAAAATGTATTTGGGGTACAACATGGAGTAGGCTTCAATACTTCACTCACAATTCCTTGGCTTTGCAATTCTTCGTGGTCCAAATTTGAGTAAACCACAGACGAGGTGGGATAGAGTTATATTAACTCAAATAGACCCTACTAGATGGTGGACATGGCATGAGTGGGATACACCACAGTTGAAGACACTTGCCACTCGCCTCCTTGCATAGGTTGCCACTTCCTCTACTACATAATGGAATTGGTCCACATATAGCTTTATCCACTCCCTTAAGAGGAATAGACTTACCTCTAGACAAACGGAGAAGCTAGTGGTTGTGCATAGTGCTCTTCGCCCTCAGGATCATCAGACTCCAAAGCATCGATAGACTCCAGCTTTATGGTGGGCTATTGATCTCAAAGACGTGACCCAAGTTGATGAGGAGGAGACACTAGAGGAATTGGTTGGGATTATGTTGGCTGAGGTGGACCATCATTGTGGTAGTGACTAAAAGGACTCCAATTTTGATGCAGTTATGGGAGATGTAGATTAGAGGCAGCAGTGCACTTTGTTTTTTTGTATTTTGATTTTCATATCATAATGTAAAACTACATGGCAGCAATGTAGCCTTTGGGCATTTTGTTATAAGTTTATAAATTATAACTTGGAAGTTGTATGTTGTGCTTTAATATCACAATTCACATGCATATTGACAATGAATTCTGAATTCTGAATTTTGAATGTGTATTGAGTATTGAGTATTGACAATGAATTTTAAACACAAATGTTATATGTTAAGGTTCTATAATGTATATTATGCATGCTTTATCCATGTTTTCATATGAATATTCAAAATTTCCCTATATTTTATATAGCTGTCCCCTTTGTTGTCCCCCAACCATCCCCAAATTTGGCTTGAAAAATTGGGGACTTGGAGACTCGTCCTGTTGTCCCCTACTATCCCCATCCCAAAAAGTTGGGGTAACACTGGTTGCAACAATACATACAATCTTCCATCAAGAGGGAAAAAGTTGAGAAACTGAAATCTAGGTTTTATGGACCCTACACGATCTTGAGAAAAATTGGAGAAGTTGCTTGTGGACTTGAGTTACCGAAATAACAAGATCCACAATGTTTTCCATGGTCCATGCCTCAAAAAGGCACTTGGACGAAACATCATACCTTCAATAAAGTTGTCATCCTTGGACAATGAAGGTAAGTTGATATTGGTGGCAACAATTGTCATTGGTCACAAAGAGAAGAAATTCAAGAACCAGATCTTATCAAAATACCTGTGTGCTAGAAAAATCTCCCAACTGAAAAGGCTACATGGGAGGGTGCAGAGATTCTTGAGCATACAATCTTGCAATTGCTTGAGGACAAGCAATTCTAGGAAGGGCAATATCATGTCCCCTTTTCAAAATTAATTTATCTAGGAGATCCCTAGCCTATTTTTTAATTCCCATAGGCTAAGAGATAAAGTTAGAGAAATAAATTAATAACAATATTTTAAGTAGTCCAATGACTTTATTTTATAACTTTATAAAGGGAAGACTTTAGTATTATTATTATTTCATTAATGTGAGCCTATTGAAATATTTTATTAAGAGTCTTTTTAAACGCCTTTGGAGATGATTTTAGATGGAAAAAGATAAATTGAAATTCAAAGGGGTGAATATATTCTAGTTTCAAATTGTGGTAGTGAGTTTGAAGATTTTATTTTAATATATATCAGCTCAGAGTGATTTTCAGAATATTATATTCTCATTGTTATTTCAATGGCAAAGCTTAATGTTATTTTGGCCATACTTGGAGTGACCGTACCATTCCTATTTCCAGTCATACAAGATTTCCTTGCTATAGCCATGTTACTCTTTAACCAATGCAGCAGTTGTTATTGTTATATATTTGATGTTATATATTTGTATGTGGGCACTATACAGCCAAAGCTAGGAAGGATTTTATATAATATTAAGTGAACTGACTATTGGTTGTCATATGTTCTATACTGGTTGAGTACCTTGAAAGCTGCCAAATATAATATCGATTATTAACTTGGCTGTCATTCCAATCTTGGAGGAGCTTTAAATACTTCAAATTGTAAGCATTCAGTTTCGCAAGAAGCCGTACAGCCAAAACTCACGCCTAGCAAATATCTTTGATCTTGTAAGTGGCTTTAATCATATCTGGTTTTTAATATTAGTTAAATATACAGAGTAATTTTTGATAGCTGTAATATATTTAAGAAATTATATTGTCATCAGCATTTTAGGGTTTTAGCCATTATTCTAATTTTGTTTAAAGAGTTTATGTTATCAGAATTATATGTTGTTGTTTTGCATTCTATTTTTATTCCAATATTGTAAAACAATTGCAAAAAAATTATAAAAATGTTAAAAATATCAGAGAGGTCATTACAATGTCTAGACTCTAGACAACTTTTGAACAATTGATTTATACTTGTAGTTTCTCAATAAGAATTGTGCAACATGTAAGAGTAATAAAAAATGGTGTAGGATGGTTGCAAAACCTAGTTTTTCTTCACATTAACAATTAAGTACATGAAAAAAACTAAACAAAGTTAAATTTAAAATTTTAGGATCAAAATTAGACTTTCCATTATTTGAAAATTTGCAAATTTATATGGTTTGAAATGTAAATTATTGTTAACATCCCTTATTAAGTTTTGTTTATCTTTTTTCTCTATGACCTCTCACGCTACTCAATAGCTAACTACCACTCCTTTACAATTAGAATTAAATTGTTTCCAACATCAAAGACTTTAACATTCTCTTCTTTTTTGTTTGGATAATTATTTTATGTAAGCCATTGTTGTGAACATCTATCAGACATTTCACTCTACCACTCACCCCCACACATAGATGCATCTGTAGTTTATGCCTCTCGGTGTGAATTGGTAATAATTAATAAAGAATAGAAACTCTATATTCATTTTAGCGATCAATCCCATGGTTCAGAATAGAAAGTCTATATGCAATCATTGTAATGATCAACATATTTGATCAGTCTCTCATGGATATTACTAAAATTTCAATCCTGTCTTCCATTTAGATTTCTTCTCGGAAGTCCCATTATTTCTAAGTAAGAAATGGATGTAACTATGTATAACCATCAAAATAGAGGCATTTGATTGGCTAATGTTCCATGGGCTCTAGTAAAATTTCAATTTTATAATCCTTTCACAGTCTTCTCAAAATAGCATTATTCAGCATCTGATCACAGGCTGAGGAAATTCCTAAAGATGCTTTTACTATATTAATAAAATATTTAGCAATTGCTTACCGTGCTTATCTGTAACATCAATAAATCCATCTTCATTGATCCTACGCTCAAAATCTTTACCCAAGCGATCCTCTATGCCATTTGTCAAGTCATAACGTCCACTAACATTGATAACAGTCCCAACAACATCATGATGCTTGGAAGCATAAAGTAACACAGCATTGCCTCCTATAAAGCAACATATTGAAAAAATTTGTCTCAGAAGTTGTCAGGAAGAAGCCTCCAAAAGCATTCAAAAACTCTGTTTTGAGTGGCTAAAATTAAACCATAAGTATGCCCAAAAATAGGAGAGATCTAGTTTCGAATATTAAATAAAGCCAACACAAATTCTACATAAAATGAATTCAAAGACATTAATAGACTGCCAAATCATGAATGATAAGAAGTGTAGGGCAAAGACTCTTTCCAAATTATGTTATAAACCTACAATAAATCTTACATATTTGCAAACCAAGAAAGTCAGAGAACAGGTGTTACAAAATATGGTTGGAATAAGTGATATAAATGAGAAGGTCATGACCAGCCCAATGCAGACCAGTATTCCGTTAGAGATGAGGAGGTGATTAGGATCTCCCAACCAGAAAACATTAAGCATCTTGAAGATACGAGGCTGAAGTAGGCAAAAGAAGCTTCAAAAATTATTAAAAATTGCTTTCCTGCACTGAACTTTCAATGGAGTCAAAGGGAGAAATAACACATCCATGGAAGCCATGAGATTGGGATCCCCATAAGACAATTTTGTTGATCTCTCCATAAACCTTCTACAAGTCCAACAAAATTTGTAAACAGAAAAAAGGTGGCATGCAGCCTAAGATATGTGCACAAGAAATTTTAACCTAGATGAGGGTTCCCAGAAGCACCTAGAAGTAGCACCTCTTCCTAGTGATTCCATAGAGGGGGCAATCTGGCATTTGCACAACACTTGCTGCCGAGAAAATTCAGAAGCATTTTCCCTGTGAAATGGTCCCATACAAGATTAAATTTTCCACTCTGCTACAGCAATTTCAGGATTCAGATAAAATACAAGATAATAGTTTGAGAGGAAATTATCAAAATGATTCAACTCAGCTGCTATTTGGCACAAAATTTTCCTGAAACTATCTCTTGTGTTTAGCACCTCACTGCTATATGTATCTTACTTTCTCCTTCATGAAAGGCTGCCTTTCCATATTTCAGTGAAAGATTCAATCTTTTGTGGGTTTCTACTTTACACACATTAAATTGGCCCACCTGCAGCAAAAGAATCGCTGTGGTAGTAGCCCCAAGAGAAATGCATAAATAGATAGAAGAAGACACTCAAATTCAAAAAGTAGAGAGAGAAAAAGCAGCTGACTTTATCAAGTAAATCAGAAAATGCAATTGGTGAATACATTTGTGTGAGGGGTATGGCCAACTAGTTGTCATCAAATCATTAATTACAAGGCTAACTACTAATTTTTATACAACACAATCTTATGTTTTAAGACAATAAATTTATTCCCATGTCAATGTACTTTTACAAGTATATATGAATTACTAGCTACATCTAAGATCATTACATTGACTAGTCTAACAACCCATACATGGCAACACTATATGGGGATTCATAAGATCATTACATTGACTAGTCTAACAACCCATTCATGACAACACTATATGGGGATTCATAAGATCATTACATTGACTAGTCTAACAACCCATTCATGACAACACTATATGGGGATATCCAGGAAAATTCGCAAAGAGAGCAACCATGCTGGAAAGGATGTGGCAAATGAACAAACCCTAGTGCATTAAGTAATAATATGTCTATAAATAACTACCAAGCCTAATAGAGAATGTGACTACAAAGACAATTGAATGCCATTCGCTTCAAGCAGAAATTCCTTATTCTCTCTCTTTTTGGAAGATTGAAACGGATCTCCAAATGATCACAAGTGCTCAAGAATAGTCAGAGGGAGCAATTCTCTTAGATACCATGCCATGAGAAAGTTTTACCAATAGTTCATTTTAGGATCAAAACAAATCTCATTGCAATATGCAATACAGGAAAGAGATATGTTGAATGGTTAGTGGGAGTACCAAAAAGCTCACTGAAAGAGTAAGATAAAAAAGTGAAGTGCAATGTCACAAGATAAGCACAATGATAGCGACTAACCACACATATATACACACCATGAAGGGATAAACCATAGTTAACAAACTCAGCGAGTTGCCGAGTACTCACCAAAAAAATTCCATGTCAAGTTTTTGACAATTTTCAATGAATTTCGCTGGTACTCAATGAGTTTGGGCCCTTGACTCATGCCACGCTTGAAAACTGTGGATTAAACACTCCAAAAATGCTGCTTTGTTGGCTTTATAAGCATTGTTTTTTCACTATTAAAAAAATCATTTGATAACATTTTGTAGCTGTATTTTGCATAAAATTTATGCGTTTTTCAAAAATTTAAGTGTTTTTTAAGTTGCCAAGTTTTTGCTAAGTCGGAATTTTTTAGTGTGTCAAGTCCAAGTTTGCAAACTATGGGATAAACCATAATTGAACAAGAACATGCGACTTAAAGTTATAGCCTAAAACTGGCCTAAAGTTATAGTGACACTCTTTGAGAATGCATGTTGTCCAATAAAGGTGCTTACAAGTAAATATTGCAGCATTATCACAAACTAGAAGGGAATCACATGCATGATTTTTTGCAAAAACTAGTTGTCGGCGATTATTAATTCCACTTGTTATATTAAATTTACTTAAGTAACTATTTTTTATCACTTGGGTAGGATAGGATAATGAGCTCATATATTCTCCTTTTATGGGATTCATCTTTTTCCTTATTCTCTTGGATTTGGACATTTAGACACCAAATTCCTATTTTTTGGTTTTTTTCCTTTTCCTTGTCCTCGTCAGATTTGGAAACTATGTGGCTATATATTGTATGTAATGTCCCCTTTCAGTTGACATCTCTCAGATCATTGATTAGCCTATTATGTGACCCTCGTAGGCTGATAGGGTGGATAGAGGGTCTGGTTGAGGCTTGGCTTGGCTTCAGTTGCAGAATCATTTCAGTTTGGCTTTTCGTTAGAGTGCGTTGGTACGTCGACCTTGACTTTGCTATTTTAGTAAAGTAGAGGCCACTCAATGAGAACACCCACTTTATTTTAATGATATGAAGCTAGTCATTATGCAGATTCAATCACTTATCATCTGGCTTCAGACGGTTCGTCATTCGGACCTATTTTGAGAGAGATATTAATATTTTGTTTGCGAAAATAAATATTAATTAATTAAAGGCTTATATTATAAAGTTATAATATAATGAAATATTATAACTAAAGTGACTTAAAGGAAGGGGTCGACCAACATGAAGAAGGGGCCACTTTTCAATTATATTTTATAATTAAAAGTGCGTCAAAACTATGGAAATATTAAAAGTTAAAATTCAACTTTATTTAAATGATGCCTTTTGAGGAAAAAAGTCGACCCTCTTGAGAATATAAGGTTTTTTCATTGTGAAAGAAGATCATTATGTTATGAAATCGACTTTGATCAATTATTCTTCCAGAGAACGGAGCCAAGGGTTTCAGTTGTCTTTTTGCATTGGAGAACGAGCCATCTTCAGTGTCTGCAGTTCAGAGGCTGTGAAATATCAGCGGATTTATTGCTTATCAGAGAGGTAGCTTCATTCAGAAGTTATCACAGAGTTAATACAGAGATTACATCTTCAGGGTTTAAATCCGGAAGTCATCAAACAGAGAGATATTTAGGGGCACCTAACCTTGCTTCACATCTGGCAACTTACCAAGGTCGTACGAATTTCTTTGCTGCTGCTAGGCCGTACTTTTTTACTGCTGCTGGGCCATACCTTCAAGTACAGGCCGTACTTTTCACACAAGATCAAACGCCTTCTCTTTTGGTAGTCTGCCTTCACCAATAGGGGCGCATTCTTCACTGGCTTCATTTGCTATCATCTGGCGCAGGGGAAAGTGGAATTCTATGATGGCCGTACCATTTCAAGGGCATCTTAGGTTGTTGCAATAATCAGGTTTTTTTCACATAAATGTTGTTGCTTTTTAGTTTGCATGTTATCAGATCTCAGATGTAATAAGCCTAGAAGATCAATAAACGTTTTGGCGTCAATAGATCAAGCAGTTTCCATCATTTTTAGACTTGCAAGATTTTATTTAATTTTTACAAGCAATTTCTTTCAAAATTGCACTTCATCTGTTTATGCAAAAAAACACAAAAAAATCAAAAATGCTCAAAAACAAGCAAAATCAATCTATTCAAGAAATAGAGAGAACAGGGGTTTCTCTGATGGTATCAGAGCTAAATCCTGCCATCCTGAGGGTTTAGCATTCTTATGCAACCACAAGAGGTTGGGCCTCACAGATATTACACTCGTAGGAGAGCCTTGATTGACAGACAACAGGGATTGAACAGGCAGCCGGGTCCCATGGCTGATAGAATAGAGATTCCTCGAAACCCTAGGGATAATGATGATGATCGCGAGAGGAGTCTTACATACTCTGGAGATCTTCCGGACAAGTCAGCGGCCGAGGTAAGCCCGTGTACTTCAGCGATTAATGATGGCGATTCGAGGATAGACGCGCCCGAGAGACCGTCTGCGATAAATGTGAGAACAAAGAGTGATGCGAGGTTCCGCGGAGAACACCTAGGACTATTTCGCGTCACGACAAGCGAATAGCTTCGGCCTACTTTTGTGAAGCGAGAGGCGGATGAGGCTATTGCAAGTGAGGAACCCTAAGAAATGTTGGCTAATACTCTTATGGCGAGCGATGAGTAAGGAGTTCACCCGACACGAATGAGAGGATTACCTTTGTGAATTTCTCACACAGGAGGAGAGAACACCACGAGGAATGTCGGCGACAGTTGGAGGCTACGAAATAATAATAATGATCTGAAGCATGCCACAAACAGACTCACTCTAGCTATGTTTGACGGTAGTGGCAAGGACACAGCACAGGCCTGGGTCAATAAGCTGGATACCTTCCTCACATTGCGTCCTATGGCTGAGGAGGATGCTATTAGGTATGCTACATTGCATCTTGAGGGAGCAGCTTATGACTGGTGGCATCACAGGATGGTGACGCTTCAGCATGATCGTATCACCACATACCAGGAGTTCGTAGATAGGTTGGTGGAACGATTCGACAAGAAGGATCCTGAGTCGTATTTCAGAGAATTGGCCCAGTTGCGACAGGTTGGTAGTTTGGAGTCCTACGTAGGAGACTTCCAACGATTGTCAGTAATGGTTCCCAATATTTCAGAGAGGCGTCTAGTTGTGCTTTTCATGGAGGGACTGTTGGAACCATTGAGAGGTTGGATCAAAGCATTTGATCCTTCTTCGTTACAGGAAGCTATGAAGAAGGCACATAGTATGGAGTTTGCAACACCATCCAGCAAATTCAACTCTAAAAATACTTCCTCATTCAGGGACAATAAGGGATTCAATAAAAACAAAGAGAAATCTGATTTTAAGAGTGACTCAAAGGGAAAATCAGCAGCACCCTTGGATCGTGAGACTCTTAATGATTTGTGCAGGAAGAAGCTTTGCTTCTACTGCAAGGGTCCCTACGATCCTAACCATGATTGTCCTTTGCGGCCTAAGGGCAAGGCCAATAGAGTTATGTGGGCCTATTATGAGGATTCGGAATCTGAGAATTCCGAACAGCAGGAGAGTTCCGAGGAGTCAGAGTCAGAGGCTTCAGAGCCTAGGGCAGAGGCAGAGTCAGAGCTCCAAATCCAGGAGGCACGGTTGTCTAGCATTCAGTAGGAGGGATCTTTTAGACTTCGTGGAGTTTTGGCAGGTCAAAAGGTTATCACCCTTCTAGATACAGAAGCCACTCACAATTTTATTGATGCTAGATTTGTGGAGAAGCGTGGGCTCATAACCGAGGAGTTTGAGGGCATTCCGGTTAAGGTGGCCGACGGTTACACTCTCAGATGTGACCGTATGATTAAGGATCTCCCCTTGCGCTTGAATAATTATGAATTCAAGGCTGATTATTACGTAGTGAACATGGGAGATATTGATTTAGTCTTGGGCATGAAGTGGCTTCATTCCCTTGAGGAAGTCACATTTCGTCTCAAAGACATGGAGATTCGGTTTGATGTGGATGGAAAGACTCATATTCTGAAGGCAATCCGAGACAGTAACGTCAGGACTATTTCTTTCCAACGGATGGAGAGACTTATGCGTCATAACATGGTTGAGTGGGCTGCCGAGTGCACTTTGACACCTATACAGGAGGGACAGCATAAGACTGAGTATCATCCTGACATTCAGCAGTTGAGAGTTAAGCATGGGAAGGTTTTCAGCGACATTCCACCAGGGAGACCTCCAGACAGGGGTATTGAGCACATCATAGAGCTTGAGGAGGGCGCTAAGCCCGTCATGATTACTTCGTACAGGCATCCGAAGCGGCTTAAGGATGAGATAGAGAAGACTATAAAGGAGCTGCTCGCAATGGGTCACATTCAACCGAGTAAATCACCATTTGCTTCTTCAGTGGTTCTAGTGAAGAAGAAAGATGGTACACTCCGTATGTGCATTGATTACAGAGTCCTGAACAAGAGGACCATCAAAAACAGGTATCCCATACCCTGTATAGATGAGCTTATTGATGAGCTCCATGGTGCCTGTTATTTTTCGAAGATAGACTTGAGATCGAGATATCACCAGATTAGAGTCCGTGAGTAGGACGTTGAGAAGACTGCTTTCCATTGTCATTGTGGACACTTCGAGTTTGTGGTTATGCCATTTGGGCTAACCAACGCTCCAGCGACATTTCAGTCCACCATGAACAGGGTCTTCCACTCACTTCTAAGGAGATATGTACTTGTCTTCTTCGATGATATTCTGATCTACAGCAGGACTTGGCAAGAACATTTGGCTCATCTAGATGCAGTACTCAGTATTTTGGAGAGGGAGTCCTTGTACGCCAAGGAATCCAAGTGTGATTTAGGGATGACTGAGTTATTATATTTAGGCCATATCATCAGTGCAGAGGGAGTGCGGATGGATCCTGAAAAGATCCGTGCTATCATAGATTGGCCTACTCCTACGAACCTTACACAGCTGCGGGGATTTCTTGGTCTATGTGGGTTTTATTGCAGATTTGTTAATGGTTATTCACGCCATGCAGCACCTATGACGGATTTGTTGAAAAAAGGTGCATTCTTTTGGACTCCTGAGGCACAGGAGTGTTTTGTGAGGTTCAAGGAACTGATGACTACGTGTCCAGTGTTAGCACTGCTAGATTTTACGAAGCCTTTTGAGCTTCAGTGTGATGCTTCTGGTGAGGGCATTGGAGCGGTGCTTATGCAGGACAAGCACCCGATTGTTTATGAGAGCAGGAAGCTCAGAGGACCAGAGAGGCTTTACAGTATTTATGATAAGGAGATGTTGGCCATAATGCATGCCTTGGCAAAATTTAGGCAATATCTCGTGGGCAGAAAGTTTTGTATTAAAACTGACCACAATAGTTTGAGGCATTTCCTGGGGCAGCGAGACTTAAATGATCGTCAGCAGAAGTGGGTGAGTAAGTTACAGGCATATGACTTTGATATCACCTACATCAAAGGTACCCAGAATGTTGTTGCTGACGCTCTCTCATGCCGGCCTTATCTGAGTTCTATGGTACATATTGCAGAGGACTGGAGGCATTTGATTGTGGCAGAGTATGCCAAGGATACTTGGGCATCTGGTATTGTTGAGGGAACTATGGTGGACACCAGGTACACACTTGTGAATGACTTGATCATTTACAAGAACAGGATTTTCTTGATCCCAGGATCAGAGATGAAGAACACCATTATGCGAGCCTTTCATGATGTACCTACAGTAGGGCATCCCGGGTACTTCAAAACATACAGATAGGTTCGGGAAAGGTTTACATGGAAGGGACTTAAGGCAGATGTTCTTCAGTATGTGCGTGAGTGCCCTGTTTGTCAGCAGAACAAGCAGGAGAACACATATCCGGCAGGATTGTTGCAGCCACTTCCGATTCCTGATAGGAAGTGGGAATGCCTGTCGATGGATTTTATTACGGGCTTGCCTAAAGCCCAGGGACGTGATTGCATATATGTAGTTGTGGATCGGCTGATGAAGTATGCCCACTTCTTTCCGATCACCACCACTTACACAGCTACACAGGTAGCAGAGGTTTTCTTCTGTGAGGTTTTCAAATTACATGGGTTGCCTCGGAGCATAGTTAGCGACAGGGATAGTCAGTTCCTGAGTCACTTCTGGCAGGAGGTGTTCAGACTTTGTGGGACCGAGCTTACACCGAGCACCAGTTACCACCCGCAGACCGATGGTCAGACGGAAATAGTGAACAAATGGGTGGAAGGCTACCTCAGGAATTACATTGCAGGGCAGCAAAAGGCGTGGGTCAAGTGGATATATTTATGCGAGTATTGTTACAATACTACTTTTCACATGACCGTTCAGATGTCCCCCTTCATGGCGTTGTATGGTTATGAGGCGCCTAGTTTTCTGGATTTGCTACTAAGTGACAGTAGAGTGCCTAGTGCTGGAGATTTATTGCAGGAGAGTCAGGACACTATGAGGGCTCTTAAGGAAAATATTGCTAAGGCACAGAATCAGCAGAAGCAGTATGCAGATCAGAAGAGGACAGAGAGATCTTTTGAGGTGGGAGACATGGTATATCTCATGCTGCAGCCCTACCATTAGTCTACTCTTAGGAAGAGTGGATCGAAGAAGCTTAAGCCGCGGTATTATGGTCCTTTCCGGATTCTGAGGCGTGTTGGAGAGGTGGCTTATGAGCTAGAGCTTCCGGCGGATAGCAAGGTCCACAATGTTTTTCATGTGTCACGTCTGAAGAAGGCGTTGGGACACCATGTGGTACCTTCAGCAGTATTACCTCCCTTAGATGATGAGGGAAAGTTGATCTTAGTTCCCTGAGTCGATCCTTGAATACAGAGAGAGACAGTTGCGCAGGAGGACTATCAGGGAATACTTGGTGAAATGGAGAGATTTACCAGTAGAGGATGCTACGTGGGAGAGCGAGGAGATTTTGCAGCATCCGGAAGGAGATTGTTGCTTCGGAGGACAAGCAATTTCAAGAGGGGCGGACTGTAATGTCCCCTTTCAGTTGACATCTCTCAGATCATTGATTAGCCTATTATGTGAACCTCGTAGGCTGATAGGGTGGATAGAGGGTCTGGTTGAGGCTTGGCTTGGCTTCAGTTACAGAATCATTTCAGTTTGGCTTTCGTTCGGGGTCGTTCAGACATCATTTGCTTGACTTGCTATTTTTAGTAAGTAGAGCCACTCAGCAGAGCACCCTTGCTATTTTTAGCAGTATGGCTTGGTCGTATGCGGATTCAGTCACTTATCATCTGGCTTCAGACGGTTCGTCATTTGGACCTATTTTGAGAGAGATATTAATATTTGTTTGCAAAAATAAATATTAATTAATTAAAGGCTTATATTATAAAGTTATAATATAATAAAATATTATAACTAAAGTGACTTAAAGGAAGGGGTTGACCAACATGAAGAAGGGGCCACTTTTCAATTATATTTTATAATTAAAAGTGCGTCAAAACTATGGAAATATTAAAAGTTAAAATTCAACTTTATTTAAATGTGCCTTTTGAGGAAAAAAGTCGACCCTCTTGAGAATATAAGGTTTTTTCATTGTGAAAGAAGATCATTATGTTATGAAATCGACTTTGATCAATTATTCTTCCAGAGAACGGAGCCAAGGGTTTCAGTTGTCTTTTTGCATTGGAGAACGAGCCATCTTCAGTGTCTGCAGTTCAGAGGCTGTGAAATATCAGCGGATTTATTGCTTATCAGAGAGGTAGCTTCATTCAGAAGTTATCACAGAGTTAATACAGAGATTACATCTTCAGGGTTTAAATCCGGAAGTCATCAAACAGAGAGATATTTAGGGGCACCTAACCTTGCTTCACATCTGGCAACTTACCAAGGTCGTACGAATTTCTTTGCTGCTGCTAGGCCGTACTTTTTTACTGCTGCTGGGCCATACCTTCAAGTACAGGCCGTACTTTTCACACAAGATCAAACGCCTTCTCTTTTGGTAGTCTGCCTTCACCAATAGGGGCGCATTCTTCACTGGCTTCATTTGCTATCATCTGGCGCAGGGGAAAGTGGAATTCTATGATGGCCGTACCATTTCAAGGGCATCTTAGGTTGTTGCAATAATCAGGTTTTTTTCACATAAATGTTGTTGCTTTTTAGTTTGCATGTTATCAGATCTCAGATGTAATAAGCCTAGAAGATCAATAAACGTTTTGGCGTCAATAGATCAAGCAGTTTCCATCATTTTTAGACTTGCAAGATTTTATTTAATTTTTACCAGCAATTTCTTTGAAAATCGCACTTCATCTGTTTATGCAAAAAAACACAAAAAAATCAAAAATGCTCAAAAACAAGCAAAATCAATCTATTCAAGAAATAGAGAGAACAGGGGTTTCTACATTGTAGCACATTTCTTCCATTTGGATAGCTAATAGAATTCAATTATTAGAATGTTGAAATTGTGCCTTTCTCATTCACACTAAATTTTGTGTCATTATAACATTGTTTTATTCCTAGGTTGATTTCTATTGCATGTCTTTATAAAATCTAACATGGTATCAAAGCAAGGTAGATTAGGTGACATTTATTTTTTTAAATGTTGAACAGTCTTTCTATTTTTTCCTTGATTCATTCTTGCAATTTGTGTGAATTTTTTATCACATAGTGTACGAGGCCTCTAAGGAACAAAAGAGTTGTTTCATTGTGATCAAAAGTCTGAAATTAGTTAGGGTAGACTCACATTTTATCCAAATCAAACACCAGTAAGTCTACTAATCACTTATTCTTTTTAAGATTTGAACAAGAATTTTTGCAAGTTGCACATATCTCAAAGCATTTTGTGTAATATCCCACATAGGATATTTACTATTTATTCTGATTTTAGGGTTATTTTCTGATTTCCAAATTTGATCCAAAACCCTAGTTCCTGCAGTTCTGATTTTATGTTTCAGACTTAATCAAACACATATAACAGCCACTTAACATGCTAAAAACATCATAACAATCATGCCAATACATGTGCTAAAACCATAGTCAAATTATACAATGAATTATTCAATGATTCAACACCCAAAATGCTACCAAAATGATAGGAAACTCCGATCAGAAGTCTGCTGTCATAAATCATAAATATAAAGTCTTCAAATACATCGAATTCCATGGGCAAACATGCCAAACATGCCCAGCTATAACCTGTTATAAAACCTAGGTTTTATACATACCAATTTACATGCAAACTAGACCTCTGAATGATGGAAAGGAACCTCCAAGGTGTAGCGCTCAAACTTAGGGTTTGAAACCTAATGGTAATAAATTTTCACAACACCAAAAAGGCTGAATCAAATGGGCACACAGGTCTGCTATATTCGCTGCTTCAAGAATGATGTCAATGATGCCAAATGGATGCAACAAAACCACCAAAATCTCCTACAAAGGTAGGCGCTTAAAGGGAAGGATGAAACCCTAGCCACAAGCACCAATTTACAATCTCCAACAATGCTCAAAGAGGACTGATCTGCTGCTGTACCAAACTAAGTATATTTTCCAAACCCTAGCAGCCAAAAATCTCCACAAATCACCTTAAGGATGAAGACACTCCACTTCTAGAAGGTAGCGCTCAAACCCTAGGGCCAAACCCTAGGCAATATGCCTCCGAAACTCACCAAAAAATCCTTCTTCAAATCTAATCTGAATATCTGATATAGAAATCTGCTCCTCTGAATTCTGCAACAATTTATTCCATGATACTCAAAATCTTCAAACTGATCAATAAAGCTCAATTGTGAATCCTGGAATGAATCCACCCAAAAAGGTTGAATGGGTTTTTTTCCACACAACCGTTTTACCCAAGGGTTTTCATCTTAGGGTACGTTGATCCTACAAACACAAGCTCTCCCAAAAAATCTGATAAAAGATATCAAAACCAAGATGTCCAAATGACTTGCTCACATTTCTTTTTAAAAGCTCAGTTGAGTCTTCTAGAAGAATCCAATGTAACCTCCTCAAGCTTCTAGAAGAACACTTTATTTAATAAAGTCACTATAATATTTAATAAAGTGACTTTATAATATTTAATGAAGTAATTTTATAATATTTAATAAAGTGATTTTATAATATTTGTTTATTTGTCACTTTAATAAAAATAATTAAAATAAAGTTGTACTTATGATCTAATTTATTTAGAAAACTTTATAAATAATTTATTTTATTTTATTCCCTTAAAATCCCTGATCATAGCCTATGGGAATCAAATAAAAATAATTAAAATAAAGTTATACTTATGATTGGGCCTTCGCAGAATCTTTCAGAGAGGTTTTTCAGATACTTACTATTTTTAGCAAGTCAAGCAGGCGGAAAATGCTTTTTTGGGCAGGGCACCTGGTTCAGCTGATTAGCTCAAAGTCGACCCAGTTCATCAGTTGTTGGTCAGATGGAAAAATAACGAAGCATTTAATGATTATTAAATAATTGATATTTTGACTTTATATTATAGTCACTTTATTAATATATTTAAATATTAATGATAAATGCGTATTATAAAGTATTTTTAATACTTTAAAATAAAGTGGAATATTTAACATAATGAATAATTATTTATTCATTATTGATGGGGCGCTAATTATTTAATATTTTTCCTAAATCCATAAAAGGCGAATTTAATCATTTATTTAAATGATTATTAAAAGAGGCTTGGGTCGAATTTTTCAAAAGGGGTCATATATACACTGCCAGGATGTTGGCGTAACAACTAGCACCTCTGGAGTAAGAGTTGGTACGGACAGCTATGCACACTACGCAATGAGTGCTCTTCAAATTAGGAGGGGAAGCTCCCTCGTTGTGCTTGACAAAAGTACTTGCAAATGGAAATAAACTAAACTATATCCCGTCTTTTGTTTCAAGCGTAGAGGTACAAGGCTTTCTAAAGAAACTATATAATGCTAAGAATTTCTAGTTTCAGATTCACTAACTACAACTAAAATTAAACTTAAATTATATCCGTTTCCTCAAGAAAACAGGCATGAGGAAACGGAGCAAGGTTTTGACTATTAGGACGATAAACGAGTATAGATTCTCAACTTGAAGGCAAGGTGGCACATCTATCAGCTCAATCTAAACAAGTTTATTATTCACAACACCACACGATAAACTGAATACGGATTCTCTACTTGAAGGCAAGGTGGCACGAACTATTATCTCAATCCGAATAAGTTTATTGTTCACAACAACACACGATAAACAAGTGCAGATTCTCTACTTGAAGGCAAGGTGGGCACAACTATCATCTCAATCTGAACAAGTTTATTGAACACAAAACAGATTTATCTAAACTATGGAAAGAATTCACCATTACGATTGCATGAAACCCTATGTGGCATAACAATTAATCATAATAGTAAAGACGATGAACAAATACCAAAAGAGCAATATTGAGGGCAAGATAGGCACATGATATATTTCTCTCTCAAGCAAAAATTATTTATAAATGAGCAAAAGCTCTTATTTATATACATCAAGGTGTAGGGAACCCTAAAATCACCTTGAGTCTACTACAGTCTTGCAATGCATGCAAGATTTATTGCTAAGCCCTAATAAAGCAAACTATACAGTCAACTGGAAAGCTACCATCAGTTAACCGAAACATCTAATCTAAAAATGGACAATGTGCAAGCATGTATGTCCTTATTGAAAGCGAGTTAACTGGAAGACTACCATCAGTTAACGTAAAACCCTAAATGAAACTCCAAGTGTGTAAAGCTAATCTCATAATAGATATGCATGAGACAAGACAGCAAGTTAACTTGGGAAGGTAACGCCAAGTTTAACTCCTATGTGTAATGTCTATCCTGAGAGGTGGGAACTGAAGTTTACTGTCCGTGATCTCGAGCAACCAATCCCTCAATGAGATTGTTAACTGCATCACTATCTGGAGCTATGAGACTCTGTCAAAGAATGCTATGTCGGTGCAGCATATCCTCACCAACTGTGATCTGAGATTGAAGTTCACCTCTGCTCCTTGTTGCCTCATCGAACAAAGCTAGCATGACTGTAAGTTGGGTAACCTTACAGCCAATGGTCTCCCCACTGAAAATGGTATGAATGAGTGCCTGGAGCTCTGACTGAACATCGGTAAGCTCAACGTAGGCACCACCCTCGATTTGATATCGGCACGATAAGCAAGATTCTAGAGTCCTCACAAACCGGAGTGCACTAGTGACGTGCTCTCTACTCTCAGCCAACTCTGACGCCAAAGTGTCTTCTATCTTTGCTCTGAAAACCAATTGTGTTTTCCAAGAGTAGATAGCCTCTCTATCCTCTGCATCTGTGACTGCATCATATGCCACACTCAGGTGAGCAATCATAATCTCATCCCGGGTTTGTTAATCGCCATATCTCGCTCCTCATCCTCAAGATGAAGACGGAGCTCTCGTGCATTGTACCGCAATTGATATAACTCTGTGAGCATAGCATGGCCTCTAGCAACAAACTCCTCCCCCCATTCATCCAAACGCTTGCCATACACAACTAAGTGATTAAGTTGGCTTTGCTCTACTGGAAGCTCAAGCATCGGCGGGAGTGTGTTAATGGCATCTGGTCTATGCACAAGGCTAGAAATGTACTGACGAAGCTGTCTGATTTTAGCCTTGAGGGCTGCCTTATCTTCTCCGTCCTTCAATATTCTATCCCTGGCACTGTCTGTAGCAACTTGTAGGAGATCAACCTGGGTTTGGCGTGTGCTACGACCAAGGTTGACTGTGATAACCTCGAAATCCTGAGATTCCAACTCAGCCAAGCTCTTCCCCTGTGGAGGTACAGCAGTCTCGATGATGATCTCCATGTCAGTGTTCCTCTCTACGTGAACCATGTTGCCCGACCCTCTTATTAAAGCATCTGGTAAATGTCATCAAATCGGAATGATTAAGAACATAGGACGGTTGCCTCCTCTTCCTTCCTAGCTGAGCTTCAATCCAAGATTGGTCTCAGCTAATGCTACTAGAAGGGTCGGTACTAGCAACAGGAGATACTGACGAGAGTGAATGTGTAGAGGACCCACTGCGAGGTGGAGAGTCTAAATCCAATTCAATGAGAATTGGGGTTGGTGACTGCTTTGAAACTGTTGTAGGAACTTGAGGCTGAACCTCAGGTACTGGCGGACTCTGAACTGGCTCTGTAACCGGCTGTCTGTCAGGCTCCGTGTGTGTAACAGTGGCAAGCGCTTTGCCGTTTGAATTGTTTGGCGCTTGACCTTTCTTGGGAGGATTACTCCTCTTCTTTTGTTTAGGTTTTGGCCGAAGGTAGCGAAGGATTCACCACCCTCTGGCGGCTCTGCTCTGGGCACATTTACCCTCCTTGTCTTCTTGCTGTCGAGGTAAAGTATACTGTTCTGAATAACTCTACTTGACCTCTCCTTGACCGTTGCGTATTCCTTGGTGAACCAATCAACGGCTGGCAACGATTGTGTATCAACCTGCTCCCTAAAAAACTAAGGAAGAACTTCTCCCTCATCATCTGACAACCCTCCCACATCTTCTGACAAGAAAACATAAATCTGTGACAGAGAGAAGCGGTCGTAACTACGTCTGCGAACCTCAAAGTCATCTGCACAATTTGCCCAGTAATCCTCCATAGAAGGCTCGTGATATGTACCTCCAGCAAGGCGAGCTGTCTAATGACCTGAAAGATCATAGGCACGTGCTTCAACAAGATACTTAAGATGATACTTCTCAAGCTCTTGTCTTACAATTTTAGCATCAATTGCCGACTTGCACCAATACATTCCAAACTGGAAAGGAAAATTGATAAGGTAGTGCATTGCACGGAAGTAAAGGCGATGAACATCATGCATCTATCGAGGGAACACTGAAAGACTGTCTTATCTGAAGGATAGCGTGGAAGCATAGCTAGATTTCCTGTAAATCCGTATACTCGGATGTAGGTGTATGTCGGGAACTGAATAAACCAATCTGCCCATCCATCCATCGCTGCCCTAGCAACTGCGGAGATACGAACGTGCAACTCCCGGTCCAAATTTCTCACTGTATAAGTCAGAAAAGCCTCATGAACACGCTTGAAATGACGTTCAGCCCTAGTGAACTCAAGCTGATCATAATACTGGTAGACTTTCTGAACACTGAGAATACCCACGGTGTTTAGTCCTCCAGACGGCTACGATGGCGATCAAATTACCACGAAGATCACGAACACATGCCGGCTCGCATGAGCAACGCTAAGAAACGATTGATCTGCACATGGAGAATATGGTGATGAAGGATGCTTGATCATAATCTCTGCCCGGAAATGATGCAACCAATAATGTAATACATCCAAAGCTGGAAAACATTCGCATGTGCTTGACCTGAGACACGATTCAAGAGTGTGATTAGAATCGCGTACTCATCCTTGTATTCACCATGACCCACATTGTTTGGCAATCTGTTCTTTGCTTGTTTTAACCATCTTTCTGCCATCTTCTTCGACACTTGTCCACATCAGCGTCAAATGCCTGCTCATACTGCTCCATGGAAATAACCAGACTGTTTGGGTGTTGAGGAATGCCAAAACTCCTTTCAATGTCTAGAGGCTTGAGACTGCAAATGACTCGTCCGTCAACTGACACTATCTCACGAGTAGTAGAATTGTAATGCTTAATACAAGCATCACGAATTCAACACAATGAACGGAGATAGGTATGGAAGCGGCCTCTAGTAAACCAGACTGCTCAATATTTTGAATAATTGAAGCTCTGATCTTAACAGGATCAAGAACTGCTTCTGGCAACACCTTGTGAAGATCTGTCTCAACCAACCTGAGGAAATCATGAGTAAGGACTGTTTTGGTCCTGTATTCGAGCTAAGTGAACTGCATTCTGAAAAATTCACCTGTTGACTGTGAACTTGACTATATTCTGACAAGATTCTTGAAAGCTAAAAATAGCTTGCGAGAGTTAAAAATAGCCTTTCGAAGAATTATTTTCAGCGAAAAATCTGAGATATGGGTTTTGTCCAGAAAAGGATTCTAAGACAACCCAGAACGTCAGATTTGCGAAAATATGACTTCTACTTGATCATACAAAGATCTTTCAGTTGAGAAAATTAGTAACTCGAGAACAAATGTTCTAAAGTTAAAAATTCCTGAAAAATCAAGCGCACGATTTTAACTCGAAGAAATTATATAAAAATGATCCAGAAGTTTGAACTTGTCAAATTTACCAATTTCAGGAACATGCGAACTGGAATTTGAGAGAAATCTGAGATTCAAGGAGGAAAAACACGTTTTTATGATGTTCTTCTTCAATGAAAATCGCCCTTGATTTCTTCAAATTGCTGATAATTATGAACTTTTAATCTGCAAAAAGATTTGTGCGATAAAATCGCCTTTGGAAATTGATGAGGAATTCACCTTTGATCTGGGAGAATTCGCCTTTGCTTGAAAACCACGAATTTTCCTTGAAATTGCGCCTTTGTTATTGAGGAAATTCGAATTTTCCTTTGAAGAAAATACGAATTTCTATGAAGTTTGAGAATTCGCCTTTGCTCATTGAAGGATTGTGAATTTACTTTAAGGAATACGCCTTTAAGAATTTCGCCTTTGTTTCTTGAAGAATTGCGAATTTCTTTTGAAGCTCTGAATTTGCATGAAGTTTGAAAATTCGCTTTTGCAAACTGAAGAATTGCGAATTTGTCTCAAGGAATACGCCTTTGCCTTTTGAAGAAAATACGAATTTCTCTTGAAGAAACGCCTTTGCCTTGAGAAATACGATTTTTGCCTTGAAGTTTGAATTTCTTTGAAAAACACGAATTTCTCTCAAAAACTGAATTTCTCTTAAGAACTACGAACTTCTCAAAGCTTGGTGAATAATAGATGAAGGCGCCATGCTTAAATAAGAAGAAATTTGCATCAATTTGAGAACTACAAGAATTTGAAACCCTGACTAAAATAGAAGACCTCTGATTGGACCCCTTTTAGTTTCACTGCCACTCACTGGAAGTTTGAATTTAAATAAATAATAAAATATTCATTATGCAAATAGCAAAGGCGCCAAAAATAGAAAATCGCCACTTAATGCTAAAATTACAAAATAAATATTAAATATTTTGAACTTCAGTTGACAATTCGAATGAAGCTTTAGGATTCACCGTTAGACTTCACCGATTCCGAAAAGTCATCTCTTGAGCTCATAGGCGTCCATTTGCTCAAGATATTGCACTTTTTATTAACTTCCTATTTTTATTTTATTGACAAGTTACGACTGGCCATCTTGACGATTTCGAGTGACCGGAGATGTTGGTGAGCCGAGAATTCATCGGAAAGCCTACTGAACAAGGAAAAGAAATATGAGACACTCTGCAGTCCATCATTTAACACCCTGAAAAATTAGTACGATTAAATTTATTTACGGGTTCCAACTTAACCATTTTCCTAAACTGCCATCCGACCTTCAACTACCGATGTGAGCGTGAACTCGCGGCGGCGAAACTCTTTGCATGCCTAGACTCATTCTGCATCCAACGACTGTACACAAGGCATCTGAAAAGTTCATTAAGGGCCTCAAAAGTAAAAGCGCCCCTAGTCTTCAGTTGCACTGGCACCATTTTGACAAAATTTGAACTCTCAACCAGATGCCCTACTTTGACCTCTGATATCTGGAGCTGGGATAACCCGATTCGAGCCACGTTTGTTTTAACGGACAGCCAGAAGGACCCACGAGAGAAGTCTCTACAAGTGACGAAGCAAGAAAACTGCTTCTAAGACCTCAAAAACACCAGTGCGTATTTTATTTAAAATATCCGCTCCATACTTGGCCATTTTCCAGATGTCTTCACTTTTCAGCATTTCGCCCAAGACCTCGCACGTACGAGCGTTCGCCAAATCCCGAAGGCTGACAGTTGGGCTCGTTGAATAGATAAAGTAATTACGCTCGAAAGCCGTGAAGACTTCGAACGCAAACGACCTCATTTGACAGGCCTAAAGGCTAGGCGCCTCTGGACTGTAGAAATACAATGCAAATTTTATGTTGGTCCGCCCGTGAAATTACATGCTTGGTAGAACCTCTGCCACGATCACCTGGAACATCGGATCGACAGACAGGTTGGTGCATCGCGAAGCTGGACTAGAGTAGTACTGATCTCAGGAAGACTTCGTCTGCAAATTTGGCCATCTTAAGGGTCATTTTAACCAGCGCCCCTGAGCTGTAGTTGCACTGAAAATGCAATGAAGAAACTCTGTGATGTGAAAACTCCATTATAAGCTCATCTTCAGATGTCGACTGCCGGAGCTCTGGGACTCGGATGACTGCGTTTGATATCTTGTTGGATAAGCAAACTAGTCGAGAAGAGATTGACTGCATGAGCTTCCAGAAATACCAGAATCTACCCCCCCTTGAAGAAGGGCGCCCTCAAGCTATAGTTGCGCTTTTGCCTGAAAAGGACAAATTTCTCATATCTGGAACTTTGGAAATTTCAACTTTTGTCGCCAATTGCCGGAGCTATGGGTCTCAGAAAGCTTCGCTGGATAGCTCATCGGATAGCCAGACCAATTCTGAAGAGATTGACTGTATGCATGAGCATTTTCAACAAAATCTTGACCTTCAAAAAGAAGGGCGCCCCTAGGCTACAGGTGCGCTTTTTGCTTTTCTTCTGAGAAATTTTCAAAAATTGACCATTGAAATCATCATCTCGATCACCGAAATGACTGTTGCAACGTGAAATGCTGTCGTGAGACGCTCCTCCATCGTGAAATGCTCCATTCTAAGTCTCTACTTCAGGTTCTGATCAATAAAACTGACTTTGACTGACAAAATATTGACAAAAACTCCATGCTTGATATTGCCCAAAACTGTATTTTACATCATTTTATCAAGGTTCAGACTCTTTTATGCAAAATGCCTTGATGAAGCAAAAAATTTGGTTTGGGTACAACACAGGACAAATCGAACTCTTATGTTATGATTATTCAATTTGTCTTTTTCTCTCTCTAAGCATTGGAGTTTGCGAACCTAGGGTTTCAGCAGACAATTAATTTTGGAGAACGTTCCCTCTTCAAGATCTGGCATACTGAGACTATGAAATACCAGTTGAAGATTGTCGTACTCGGTGACTTCATACAAAGGTTGCAATTGAGCTTACTGGATCGATTCAGGAAGGGTTTGCAGAGATTATTTATCAGTTGATTGGGGCGACCTTTCAGAGATCATTTCACAGAGATCTGGCACTTCATTTCAAAAGGCCGTACCACATTTAATGCTGTTGTTGGGCCGTACTTTTCTGTACCAGTAGGGCCGTACTTCTCTTCACAAAAGAATACGCCTTCAGTTTTCAGCTTTTGTTGATTGGATCTTGTGCGCCTAAGTATTTTGGTGATTTGGCGTGGGTTCTGGAGTCTGGAGATTGCTTCTTTATCTTGGGCCGTACATTATCATCTATCTTCTGGTGGCTGCAAGTAATCAGGTTCTCTTGAATAAAAAGTTGTTTTTTCTTCATATGTTCGATTTTATCTATTGTATGAGTTCTGAGGAATCAATAAACATATGCGCCTTCATCTGAATAGTGTTATTGAGGCATTGTTATTTATTTATAATTTTTTATTGCATTTATTTCTCAAAATCGCAATTTATCAATTACTGCAAAAACCCATCAAAAATACAAAAAAACACAAAACAAACGAAAATCAGTATTTGCAGTCAGAGGTTTGGGTTGAGAGACACCTAGTCTCTTACAATGTCCCTACAGGTGAATACTCAGAAAAAGGGGACATTACATTTTGGCACAAAACAAGCATCCTCATTGCACCCAAAGGACATCAAAAACATATGAATCCACAATAAAATCATCAAAATTTGAGTAGGGAGCATTTGAGGCATTTTTTTGTGGTATATTGTTGTACCTCAAATTAAAATTTTTGCTACACTTAGGCATTTTGCACAAATGGGTACAAGGCTTGTCAAATTTGTCAAAAAAAAAAACAGAGCTCAAAATTTGGGTTTGCGTGTCTTGCATGAGGGGTAAAACCTTGAAATTTTCAAAATCTGACGATCTAGGTCTGCTCAGAGCGACCTAATCCACAAAACCCAGATCTCATTTTTTCATCCCTAGTTTTTAGGAAAATTGTTATTTTTATAAACTTTTTGAAAATAGTAAACTTTTTCTCGGTTTCTTTCGAAACGGATGCTGGCAAAATTTTCTAAATATAGAAAATTTCTAAAAATAGAAAATGCGGCTTCTAGGGTTCAAACTAATTTTGATTGGTCAAAAATACTTCCTCATTAGGCTAGTGCATTCAAAATCACAAGATCGGTTTTGCCCTAGTGGGCCTATTTTGCTTTTTCAGAAGCATTTCAGGAGTTCTGAAGCCATTAATGGATGCCAGTCAGCTGTCAGGTGCTAGGTGCAAACATTCAAATGTTGGATGTGCACGCAGAATGAAGAATGAAGGAAGAAGTTGGAAAGGTTGAAAATGGTGAAATTTTCGCTTACACTGTCAGCCATGGGCGTCCCTAGAGGAAATAGGCGACCTTCTTTTCAAGGCATCAGATGACAGAATTAGGGTTCGTGCTCCCAGGCAATGTTGATTAGATTCCTTCCAGCTCCGCAGTGATTCCATCAGCTCAGCCGTCAGATCAACCAATCATCCGAGAATCAAGGTCAAACAGAGGGTTGAAACCAATAAGTTAAATGCAAATCAACGAAACATCAAAAAAATTTCTAAGTCTGGAGGATTTGGGTGGGTCAAGAAGAGCGCCCATCCTTTTGGAAGCCCAAATCCACCCAGTAGGGTTTGTAGATGTGTTCAATCTTTTCAAAATCTAGCCAGCTTCGCAGTGGATACCTCCATCAAATCAACAGACTTGGCAATCACCGGAAAATCCAGATTGAACAGAAGACACAGAATGAAGGATCAACTTTGAAGGTTGAAAATTACGCGAAAAATGGCTTAGTATGGTGGAGATGGGCGCCCGTGAAGGAGATAGGCACCCAATGTAACACCCCTCCGATTTGCTATGTTTCTCTGATAGTTCAGATACATTGATAGACCATATTTTATGTTATTGTTATACGATCGCTAATAGTGGAGCGATGGTAGATCTATATTGATGAGATGATACACTATATTGATGGTTTATGACATGCTTTATGTTAGTTTTAAGTGATTATTTGAGTGATTGATATATGCTCATCTATATTTTAATTGATGTTGTAGTTCGTCAATTTATTATGATACTGTATTGGTGAAGGGAACAGGATTGCATCACTCGCATGCAAGTGCCCTGCGATTTCCGCGATTCTCTCTTCACGATGTGTATGATTTATTATCTAGATACATGTACGACATATGCTTCGTTTGTAGGGTTGCAAGTACAAGACAACGGCTTCACCTGGATTCACAGGTCTGAGCGTGTCCACTACCCAACAGTAATGTTGATTGGGAGATAGTAACGGGTTACCTGGTCAAACCTTTACCCTAGTACAGTGTGTCATCAGTCCATGTATTGGTTGTATTCTATATCCACGTTTGCCTTGTTATTTTATTTATTGTGCAAGGTTTATTTGGGAGAATTAATTTATAAATGTTATGATTGGTTATTTAATTAATCTGGATTATTGATGTGGAGGCTTTATAATTGATAAATTAATTAATTTAATTTATGTTATAAAGTGATTTTATTATTAGATTAATTTGATTTGAAATAAATAAGTTATTTAAATTTCAAATGCATAATATCTGTAAAAGATCTTTGGAAATATCTGTGGTTGTTGAAAAAAAGATATTTGTTTTGTAACTAGAAGTTAGAAGATATTTACTATGGTAGTTGAAAATTGATTCCTGGAGAGAATTATTGGAATTGATGAAAAGAGGTTATTTCACGAAAGGTAAGGATTATTTTGGAGTTGTTGAATTTGTTTTGGGTTGTTAAAATTTTGGAAATAGAAGCTCTCGAAAAATTTGGGGATCTAGTTTTGTTGCATTCCTTTTTGGTTCTGGATTATTTTTTGTTCTCTAGAAAGTGGTAATTCTTCTAGGAAGAGGCTTTGGCAAAGTTGGAAATTAAAGGGAAGCTCTGCATCAAACTTCGAATCAACAAATCTTCTGGAACAGGTTTTTTATGGCTTTTGTAAATTTAATTTGAAAGGTTATTTGAATTATTATTGTTTTGCAAATTGGAAAGGTTTCCTGTAGAAGAGGATTTCTTTAATTGTAGAAGCTTTTGTTTTAAATGATTGTCGTAAATATTTACAGCCTCTGTAGAAAATATATTTTAGATCCTTTGCTAAAATTGAGTTTTAGAAATGGATTTACCCTGAAGAAAATTATTTTAAACAGTAGAAAACCCAGAAGAAAATAATAGAGAAAATTTTGAAGCAATAGATTTGAAAATCTTCCTGTAAAAGAATATCATCTAAATTTGTTCCCGAAAACCACTGTGAAGTTTTCTAAATACTTCCAATAGATAATTAACATTTAGTTTTGTTTTTCCCAAATTTATTCTATTTGTTTGGAAAATGAAAATCTCTCACAAATATGTAAATCTCTTTTGTAGAGAACTTTTCGTGAAAATTAATTGCACATCAAAAGTAATTGTTCTGTTAAATTTATATATATTTGTTATTGTTATTCTTTTAGAGATTACCGTAATTATCCCTGTATGTAGAAAATTTAATGTTTTATAAATATGTCAGACAGAATAAATCCATATGGTGAATTGGGGAAAAATTATATGTTTGTAGGCTTGGGGGGGGAGCTACCCCCACAGCTGCCCCAAATAAGGGAGGCGTTGGCTGTGGAGGCAGCGCCCAGCGCTACCTTCCACAGGCAGTGACGCCCCCCCCATTGGGGTTGGCTGTGTGGGCAGCACCCACAGCCACTGTTATGCCTGCTAATTTGTAGCTGGGCAGAATTCGTCCACCTATAATATATATAGATTTCGATTATTTTTCTTTAAATAGAATATATTCAATATAAATATGATATATATATATTATATATTTCATATATATTCATAGATATATTTAATTTTGTTAGGGGATATGATTGGTTTAGTATATATATAATATGTATATTATATATTTCATATATATTCATAGATATATTTAATTTTGTTAGGGGATATGATTGGTTTAGTGTAAATATATGTATAATAGTATATATACATATTTTGTAATAGATGGATAATACATTTATTTAAATGAATATTATGTTGTTAATTAATGCATGCAATGCACAAGTAGGTGTTTTATAATAAAATGATTTTATTAGAAAGATTGAGATTTTTATTTATGTGTATTTGTGAAATTGGAGTTAAACAACTAGTTTTAATTTCTTTAGGGTTTGTAAATGGAAGTATATTTAAGTTGGAGTATTTCAAGAATGTATTATTGTTTTATATAGAAAGGGTATTTATTTAAATGGATATTATTGCTATAGGTGCATGCAAGCACGAATAGTTAACTTTAAATGATTGATTATTTTAATGAGGAAATTGAGTTAATTATTATGAGTAGTTGTGAAACTGAAAGTTAAAACATTTAGTTTAATTCGTTGTTGATTTATAAATTGGAATTATGTTTAAATGATGTATTTTAAATATGAGTTATTGATTTATTTGGATTTAGGAAATCGTAATGGTAGTTCATTTAATTACTTGAGTTGCTTGTTTTAATTACGTATTCTTCTGTAATTGTGTATTGGGGGGATATTTGTTATTGTGAAAATGTAAGCCTTCCAAAGATTGTAAATTGTAAAAGGGTTGTTGTGTCTTTTGATCACCCTTTGAGATTTCCTTGGGTAGTGCACGTAGTTAGGATTCAGTATTTGACATCTGTAGGGATGTGTTACCTCTTGAGTTATGGTGGTTATTTGATATTAGTTTTAGTAGGGTTGTGGAATAAGTATATTGTGTTGTCAATAGGGGAGTGGCTTTCAATAGGAGCCGACACACAAAGTGGTTTCAGGATAACTCGTGTGAGAGTCAATTTAATCAATAGAAATTAAATAACCTATATTAGGGGAAAGAGTAGCTTAATACATTTAACTTGATGATTTAGCCTCGCTCATTGGCTCAAGGGCTTGTATTAGACTTGAGATGAGTCGGGAAGACCTAGAATGGCAAGATCGTTATCTTGTCTTCTCGAATGATAATCGATTCCACA
>VDFB02182351.1:0-23372 GCA_007258455.2 Sequoia sempervirens
TAAGTTTATGTTATTCAATTAAATTGTAATGGTGAATTAAGGGATGACAAATACTTTGGATCCACTCTAAGTTATATTGCATTTTATCTAATATGGATTGGTTCATAGTAGTAGTTGGGATATTTCCCATTAACCATCTTCCACTACATATATTAGAGTGTGTCCCCATTTTTTACCATTTCCTTTGACTTAGGATGTCTCTACATTTTCTTTTGTAAAATGGCAAGTCATTCTCCCATTTTTTTATACAATTAGCAATGATTCCACATTTTTCCATCAAAAGATCATTAGTCTCTCTCTCATGAGCTATAGTTATCCACAATGTCTCTCTAGGTGCCTTGAAATTTTCATGAATTAATGACTATTGGTCATTGAGCTCAATTAGAGAGTGATGGGTTTCATTACTCTAACTACCTTTGCACCTACCACTGCAACCGTCTAGCTGCACAACTTAAGTTATCAACCTCTTCTATATTCCTAATTTTATCTCTTATTGCATGTCACCAAACTGCCAATAAATTAAGCTTTCAAGTATATGTATGTAGGAATACTTTGGAATTTATAGCTATTGTAATTGATTGATAAGGGGGACATAATTTTGTCATGTGAATCATGTATATTCTTTGTTGTTGTCATTATTATAAGTAGTTATTTAGGTTATTCATCTTGTAACCTTAGATATACATGTGTCATATCTCCATGGGGGTTATATCTATATTATTTCTATATAAGGGATGGATGTATAATTTGTAAAAGGGATTGGAATAGTGAGGAAACAAACCTCTAATACTATGTACTTTATGCTAAGAGAAATAAAGATGATTTTGTGTTATTTTTCCACTTTTTTATTCTTGGTTGTATTATATCAATGAGAGATTACTTGTATTGTTTTATCCCTTATGGTATTGTTATTTCTTTGAGATTGGTAGTTAAGAGCTAATAATATCATTCATACACATTTGTTGTGTTGAAATATATGCTTAAGTTAGTAGATACTTAAGGAGCATCATAATTCTTTCTTGAATGATAATGGGAATTACAATTTTCATAATGGATTATTAAGTAGAAACATTCTTGGATGAGCCATAATCCATGGGTTCTATCACTATAACATAGTGTTATATGGTTCAAACTACCAAGAATGTTGCTATGAGGAAAAATGAAAATAATTTATGATGACTCTATTTATCTTTGAATGGGTATTAGTTAATCCTTAGGATCCTACCAATCCATCAACCCTTAAAACAAATATCCTTAGAAATATATGTTAAAATATAATTTATGTGGTTGATGCTTGAATGTTAAAGGAATAATTGAACAATCAAAACATATATTTAAAAAATTCTTGCTCTATTTTTACAAACATCCTATCTACCAATCATTGAGGTTAACATATTATAGTTGATAAGGAACCTAATGTATATTAATACATAATAATCCCTTGATTTCATAGAGCCAACAATGCATGAGAGATATATATGTCTCATTTATTGGCCATCCTCTCAATAATTTTGAGCATAGAGATTTACAACCTCTTAGGAATTGTTGACTGCAAGTCAAGGATAACCAACATATTTGATGATTTTTTTGGGGAACTAGTTTCTAAATTCCATTCCATTCCTCAATTCTTATAAACTTTATATTCTCAATTAAAAAAGTTGCGTGGTGTTTATTTTTTTCTCATCCCTTTTTCCTAAAAAGGGTTGCTACTTTGTTATAGTAAATCTAGATCATATTTCAATAATCTTGGCATGTATGAAAGAATATCATTATTCAAAGGAAATATTAACAAAAAGCTAGTTGGAAAGATGGACAAAAAGGAACATACTACATGGAGATCCAAATATATAGGTAAGTAATTTTCATCTATTATGGTTCATTATGAAAATAATATAACTAATGCACAAGAAGAAAGCAAACAGTATGGTTATCATAGTGATAGATCTACTCCCCATGGTCAAAATTATTAATGAATAGTAATAACCTCATGAAAGAAAAAATGGAAAGAGAAGTTGAGGCTCATGTAAGTCAGGCCCTCATGGAAAAATTCAAGGTAAGGTAAAATATTTTATATGACTAGCCAATGGGTTCATTTAATGGCCTTCTCATCCTTTTTGGTATAGAGACATGTTCCTAATCATCGAGATCATTGGGGAGGTGATGATTATGAAGACTTTGAGAAAGACCAATATAAAATAAGATTGGATGAAAAAAACATCATAATGATGAACTTAATCAAGAGATAACCACTTTGAAGGTTGAGCTAGTTAGGTTTGAGGCTGAAAAAGCTAGAGACAATATCAAAATCATAATTGAGCGCTTGAGAAAAAATTATCATTAAGCTAATAAATAAATGTGAAATATTGGTAATAAAAAGTAATTATAGATATCTTATAGATAATAGAATAAATTTCTTGCAAGATCTCCTCTACTCTTGGATAGGTATAGGCAATTGAATTTATAAGAATACTTGGGTATCCCAACCCCATCCCAGGAGAATTCAGATCTAAGCTCATGAAATTTTATGGGAATAAGGTTGTATCTAGGTAAGGCCACTTTAAATATTAAAACTATTTAAATGATGACTATAAAATTGAGGATGAGGATGTACTAATATAATTGTTCATGTAGTCTCTAGATGATATTTTGCTAGGGAATGCTACAAAATCTTATCTAGTGGGACCATTGGATCTTGGATGTAGTTTCAAAGAATATTTGGAGAAAAATATGGTGATAATATTTAACCTGGACTCAATATAAATGAGTTCACTAATATTTCTAAGAGGTATAATAAATTTGTCTCATATTTTAATGCCAAATTTAATATGCTAATGTTTGAGATTCTTGCATATATGAGGACTAATAAGTTAGTGTCCTTGGTGTTGTATTGTAGAGAATATGAGGCTAATATGGGATACGTGTTAACGGACAAAGAGCCTCAAGCATTGAGGAAAGTTTACATGATTGATTTAAACATTGAGAGCAATTAGAGATCCTTTGACAAGGTGCATAAAGAAATGACCTAAATATTGTGCCTTATGATAAGGATCATAATAGTAAAGATTTTGTGTTAGAAGATAACTAACCTACAAGGTTTCTTAAAATGAAAAAAATACATCTCAAATGAAAGAAATAATTAAGGTAGGTAAGAAAGAATTCCAAGTTGTTTGACCAACCATATGATACTAGATAAAAATGGGAGACCTGTGTTAGCAAATCTCAAGGGGTCACTTAGCAAAGAAACACAAAATCCTTTAAAGAAGGTTGGTATTAATATTAATGTAGAAGCCCCATGGTGCTTAGCTTGCTAGATGTCCCATTCTCCACTATAATATGCTATAACAATGAAAATAGTGAATTATGATGAAAATTGTGATGCCATTGATCATGGGTTGATGTAAGGTCAAGATCACAAAGAGATAAACATATTGACTTCAAAGGGATGTTATCATAATGACAATTATTCTTCTATTGATGAGTGTGACCATGGATTAAATATTAAGGATAAAGGGTGTGCGATTAGTTTGTATCATTAATATCCAAATGGTAGAAATCTCACCTCTAAGAATGAAAATTTAGTTGAGAAGGATCATATCAAATAAAGCATTGTCAGTCATGTCCTTCCTTTGTCTACTAAAACTATACTGGTGGATACTCCATTGCTAAAATATGTCCCATTAAATATGGCTATGATACTAAGTCAAATAAATGTTTTGGTTCCCCTAATGAAAATTATGAGGATAAAAGAACACAAGAAAAGAAATATGTCACTAAATTGTGACACTCCTTTAGATTAATCAAACAAAGGTAAAGATAATGAAATGGGAAAAAATGAAAGCCAAGTGATAGGGAAAAGTGGTAAAGCAAAAAATGTCGAGAGACCATAAATTTATTTGGGATCAATGTTGACCAAATATCCAACTCGGGTAGATCCATTTTATGTAATGTTGCATATCGAATATATTTAGTTAAGAAATTGCATATAGACTTTAGTGCATCCACCAATATTATGCCTTTACAAGTTTTGAACCACTTGGGTTTATAGGTTACAAAATCATTCGATAAATGCTTTGGTATGGATTCCAGGTAGGTCACTATCATAAGAATCATGAATGATGTTAATTTCAAACTAGCTGCATATCCTAAGAAAGAGTACAAGATGAATGTGACAGTGATTGACATACCCCCAGTATTATCTATTATAATATTGCTATGATGAAGGGAGGGCTCGCCTTGCAAGAAAAAGCACACACAGAAAGCACGACAATATGCAGGAAGAACAGAGATATTTTATTATCTGAATATGGAAATTACATTGCAAAATTACTATATGGGCTGCTTATTACTCAACAGCAGATCCTTGAGTTCTGCTTTCACTATCCCAGCTTCTCCATCAACCTATCCACTTCTCCTTTTCACAATCTGTTCTTTATATATTATATTACCTTGTTCATGTCGACCTGGTATCACAACATTTTCCACTTCCCACGTTATCGAAGTTCTACCCCAACATCCAATTGATGTTCAGGTCTTGCGAACGGTTATCTGTTATTAGCAATTCTAACTCTTACTCATCCATGACAGGTAGTCTCCTTTCCTCGATTTCAAGTTTGAATTAGCCTGACCAATGATCACATTGTTTCACAACACCGACGTGGAACAACGAACAATATCAGGCCACGTGTCGTATGTCCATCTTCACACGCTACCGCCCTACCGCCATCCATTCCATGCAACCCCTAACCAAGAAAAAGCATATTTAACCATATATATAAAACTAGCGATTGCACTTCTAGTGTGCAATTGGGTACGCCAATTTTTGGTTGGAATAGATAATAATTTATGATTTTTATGAAAAAGTAGGAATGGAAATAATTTGATGCAACCGATTGTTTAGCTTAAAGGATATTGTTGTTGACTATTAGTTGTAACACAAGAATTTGTTTGAAACGTATTAAAACAAGACATTTGAAAAAAGAAATGGAATTGATTTTACATAAAGGATCAAATTTAGTCATCATTACATTCATAATTTGTATCATAACTTGGTGCATATTTGTATCATATTAGTTGTAACACAAGAATTTGTTTGTAACGTATTAAAACAAGACATTGGAAAAAAGAAATGGAATTGCTTTTACATAAAGGATCAAATTTAGTCATCATTACATTGAAATTTGAACCATACACATGTTGTCCATTGGTAAGTCCATGTATTTTTTAGTATAAAATGCATAATGATGACAGATGTTGCATTTATAGTTTGAAAACACTTTGTAAATAGTACACATTGTACATATTTTGTAACAAACATAGTAGCTGTATTTATATGGTTGATTTATTTATATAATGGAAATGAAAAAACATATTTTGGAATGGTTGGTGGCTAAGTAACTTTAATTTGAAAAATCTTTGGTTTGTTGGGATGTGTAGGTGGAAGCTTTGGAACGGTAACTGTCAATACTCCATCTTGGCAGCTGGCAAAAGTGGCCTCTATATTGCAGTGGCCTCTATATTGCAGTTGTCAGGCAAGGTAAATTTACGTATAAATTTTCCGACCATGAGCTCCATACGGATGAATTTTGCATTATCCTCCTTTTCCCTTGTTCGTTCTCCACTTATTGTCATTACATTGTCACCCTCTAGATGAACCTGCATGTGGTGAAAGAAAAAGCATCAGATTTGTTACTGCAAAAGTTGGCAATGTGTTTTCAATCTGTTTCATTCCCGAATTGTAGAGAAAATGAGGATTTGATAGCTTTAGAAGGGAAATACCTTTATGTCATTGTTTTTAAGGCCTGGCATGTCTATTATGAAGACATAAGAGTTGGGAAACTCTTTGATATCAACAGGTGTGGAAGTCATGGCCTTGCTTTGTAGATTATTTTTGTTTGTTGAGTGGGGACTCCTAGAAGTTGGTGATCTGTTGTCACGGTACTGCATATTCGTTAAATTTCATAAGCATTTCCATCAATAATTTTGAAATAATAAATTAACTATAAATGTAAAGGAGGGCATGTTACATTTATGGTGTTAAATTTATTGAAAGAAAATATTTTTTTTGTCCGATAGTAAAATCTAATCAAAGAATATTAGAAGACCCTTTTTCCAAAAAAAGTAAAAGAGTTAAATAATTTAGATACATACTACTACAATTCAATTTAACACGTCTTTTGTTTCAAAAATATATATACATACTTTGTGTTGTTGGCATCATATAATTTAGAATTACGCATCATTGCATTTGCCAAAATGTTAGTCATAGACCAGATGTAGAGGAACTGATGGGTTGTAAAGGTTTGTAAATATCTTCACTTTTGTAAATGAGCAATTGGAGGAGTGTGTAGGTAAGGAAGAAGACAAATAAAAGCTTGAAGATAGTAAGAGTAGTAATAGTTGGTAGTTTAGTAAATAACAAAGTGGCATACTTGTAGTAGTTGAGATTCCCTTTAATTGTATTAGTTGTTTGAATTTGACAATGCTTGCAAACGAATCTCTTCGTTTATTCTGCGAGCAACATATGGGCTTTGTTGAATGCGTGCATATTGTTGGAATGAGAAGGTTGGGTGGATACAAAGGCTTTGTAGATCAAGAACTCTGGAAATAGCTGTAAATGTCAGTCCTTGTCGATCTATGTTGCCAATGTCCACTGTGGCCCTTGGAAGCGTAAGTCCTTGTGATTTGTGTATTGTCAATGCCCAAGCCATTTTAAGAGGAATTTGACGGCGAAGTCCTCGGCTGAGTGGTGTTATTGGGACATATGTCGGATTGATATGGTCCCAAGGTGGTCCAAGGTAATTTTTGAAATGAACAACAACAAATAATGGTAGTTGAGGTGGTTTTTCACCTTCACTCTATACAATGGCTTTTACCTGACCAAGTGCACCATTCACGAGTCCTGTGTCAACCCAAATATTTGAACATAACATGACCTCTTGGCCAATAGATAAGAAAGTTTGAGCTTGAAGTTGTTCTTCATCAGGATTTATGTATGTTGACCCTGTTAGTTGCTCTGCAATGGAAAGTGCAACAGGTGTTGCCAAAGACAACAACATACGTTTGTTGTGTAGTGAAACTAATTCATTTGTTGCAAAAAGATGCACGCCAGACAAGAAAGCATAATTTTCTGTAGAATTGAGCGAGGAACTTGATTGTGACATTAGAATTTTCCAGTCTTCTTCTATAGGATTTGCATTACATAGATTGTGGAGAAGTGTACGAAATGCAATTTGGGAAGGATTAGTGCCAAGTTGTCGAAATATTCTTGTCAAAGTTACAACTGTTGTGAAGCTACGCCATAGAGTCCCACCATAGGAGTAGAAGCGTACACGGGGATATCTTTAACTGGTGGCAGTTGGCCCAAGTCACCAAAGAGTATGATTGAACGCCCTCCAAAGGGCAAGTGGTTGTGGCTGGGGAATGCCTCTCGTAGTCGCATGTCAATTCGTTCTAGCAACTTGGGACCAATGAAGCTCATCTCATCAATTAAAATGTACCTTATAAAGTACATACTCTCTTGGACGGTTGCAAGTGTTTGCCCATGTAGGGGGGCCATTTTTTTGATTGGAATACAAAGAGCAAAATGGATTGTTGACGCTTGAATATTGAATGCTGCAACACCTATAGGTGCAAGAAGTAGTAATGGTGTTTGGTGAATTGGAGCTGAGCTCATGAGGGCATGCCTTATTTGTTTAATGAGATGTGACTTTCCAGTTCCTGCAGTTCCTTGAACAATTAGCTTGAGTGGTGGTTGCAATGGAAGTGTGCTTAAGTGGGAGCAAATTATATCAAATGCTTTTTGTTGCTGAGTAGAGAAAGTAGTATGGTGTTGTTCATGGAGAGCATGGTGCACTTGAAAGGTTGGTCTATTAGATTCTATGAAAGTAGTAGAAAAATGTATTTGTATTGGGGTCAGGTTGGATTGTTGCCAGTCATGGTGAATGTCAATTTCATGGCGACCAAGCATGTTTAGTGCATCAAGTTGTATTGGAAGGTTTGGGTGCAAACTTGAGAGAACCTGCCACTCTTCTAGGCTGTGGCCCTGTAAGGAATGGTCAACGCTTGAGTTGCTGCTTACATCTGATGTTTCTGTTGGAGTTGGAAGTGTGCGATGCACATGCCATGCCTTGTATGTAGAAGAAAACCTCTCACATTGCGATATAATTTGATGTTCAGAGGACCCAAAATCTATGTCAATGTTGCGAAAGGGGTGGTATAAAATAAGTTCACTCCAACAAAATTCATGAAAGGTTTTGTCATCTCTTGCAGGGATGGTAGTGAACCTAGGTGAGATGTGAACAATTGCTTTATGAGGGCGTTGCTTCCATTGTTCATTTTTTCGAGAGGCTCTAAAGGTCCATTTTTGGGTTAGTTCAATGAGTGGCATTGCTTCTAGATGAATTGGGCGGGCTATGTATGCATCAATGTACGTAGGTGTTGTGGTAACTGATGTGGGTGAGATTGAGACACGTTGAAATTTATGGTGGTTAACATTTAAAGACACAAATGTTCTACTGGATATGGAGAGGGGTAATTTTAGTAGAAAGTGGCAAGTTTCTTGGGCACTAATATCATGATCCACTAGGCTATCAGTAAGCAATTTATGAAAAGCAATTGGGGCTGGCAATTCTGACTCTAAGTTTGTGGAGATGCGAGATAGCATGGAATGGTATGATTCTGATTTGTGCTCAGCTTTTGCGGCATATTTTGCAATATATTTGAGGACAACAACAATTGATAATACAGGTTGGCAGTCTACATTAGCTCTCCAGATAGATAGAATAGATGGGTTGTGAAGGTTCAACCGATCATCATTATGAGCCGGTGTATGCTTAGGATGACCAGTCTCATCATTTGAAAGAGCTGAGTTATCTTGCATGGACCATGGTGCTTTGTAGCGACATACAATAGCAGGCCCTTTCTTTCTGAGGCATGTTAGCAAATTACACTTTGTGTGTCATTCAACACGATTGACTAATTCACAATAGTCTATTGAGGGCTCAGATGACAATATCCTTCTTGTGTCTAGCAAGCATGGATCATCAAGAATAGAGCGTTGAATTGTTTGGCCTCTTAATTGGAGGCTACGTGGATTCCAAGCGGAGACATATCTATCTATGTAGTCAAGTGCATTTTGTATAGATTGAATGTTATCCCATTCTAATCTGCCAATATCAGGAGCTTCTGCAAGCCATAAAAAACCATGAATGTGTGTGGATCCTCTGTGTTGCCATTCATACCTATGAAAAGATGATATTTAGAAAACTATTAATTTAAGAGTCTATTTTTAGAAGTGAAGTGATGAGTTATAGTAAACAATTAAAGTATGCGTGTATTTTGAAGATTGAGAAAGAAAGGGTTTACCTATACCAATATTCAGTTGCACCAAGAAGTTTTTCCAAAACCTCTTCCCGAAATGCAGTAAACTTGTGGTGCATGTAGACAGCTGTCAGGTGTGGATTTTGTACAATGTTATGGATCCTCCATTTAGAAGCCATGGAAGGATTTGTAGGAGGCTTGGTTGGCATTATGGCATGCAAGTCTGGCCATTTAGTATCTGCAACACTCAGTGTGAAGAAGAGTGACGGGCAACCAATTTGAATGATCATGTCTGAAAGCTCCCCTCGACGTTGGCTCCAAAATGGAAGCGTTCCACGAATGGTCGAACTAAAGCGCATAAGTTGATCTGCAAGTTTTCCATCTAGCATGTCCTTTAATAGTTGGTGCAAGTTGTAGATTGTTGAGGGAAGGCGACCTTCAAGATTTTTGTTGACAAATATAGAGGAGGTTGCTTAGCTACGGTGGCACATAATGATCTATTTAGAATGAAGTACCTAAACCGAGGGTGTTGCCCAAACCGCTGATCATGGTATCTTATAAGGTGGAGAGCATATTCATGTAGTTTAATTTCTTTGATACGTTGTTGCTTGAATGCAGCTTTTCCATTTGGAAACAATGTGGGGAATGCCATAGCAAATAATCCTTCAATGGTGTACTCATTTATAGGAGTTGGAGAAATGGGCGGTCATGCAATGGTTGGTGTTGGTCGTCCTACACCTAGTTGTAGCAAAGAGCGCACCTCTTCGACCTCTGTACGTGCATGTGGGAGATTTGCCACAAAGGATGTTGTCAACAACAAACTGTGTTCAGTAGGGTCATATTCGGTGTTGCTTGTTTCATTGAAGTTTGCATCTGTGGTAGTAGCATTTGAAGATGTTGCAAAAAGAAGGTTTGAGACATTAGTAGAACACTCTGGAAAATTTGATAATGCAAGCTCATCTATTTGGACATCCTTGTAGTATGGGTCATTGCATATCTTATATTTAAGTGCCTCGTGGAAACGACCTCTACTCACAAGGAAGCTATATGGTTGTTGGTTGATATTTTCCCTATTTACTATTAGAATATCAAGGTCAGTAATATGCCTAGGCAAATAGGATGCAATTGCAAATATATCTTGTGAAAAGTTGATAGTGTGGCCACTGTATTTAAGTTGCTCTCCCCTTGCATAGGTAACTTGAAGTATTGGGCTAACTCTTGCTATTAGCATTTCCTCAATTTGGGATAGAATTTGTAAACATACAGGTTGCTCACCAGGGTCCATGTTGTTCCACTTTGAGAACCGATGGTCATTCTTTTCGGATATGCATCTAGAACAAGTTGTGAGTTCATTTGTTTGCCTTGTTTTGATTCCTAGATATCTCTCCATGCAAACCATACAAGTTGATATATTTGACAGGCTATCTAACTTTGATCGGAAGTTATTTCTAGTAGAGAAATACTCCTCGGAGAAAAGTGGCAAAGGGTGCATTTCAATATCTGGGGAAGGATGAACTATATTTTGTGGGGTTGGTGCAATACTTTGTAGGATGGGTACAGTCAGAGGTGCAGAGAATGTAGATATTGAGGCTCTAGAAACAAGAGTTTGATTGACCTCACGTCTTCGTTTGTTAATATCATCTTTCTTTGCATGGTATTGTTTTCGTTTCAGTGCATTTTGGCGAGAGCATATTTGTTGCAATCTTTCATTTTCTACCTCTATAATAGCAAATGTTGATGGTAAAATGAATGAAATAGAATTGTGAGAGACAATAAGTAGAATATAAAGGATACATATATACAAATTTGTACATAGAAAATTTAATGTACATAAAGCTGTTAAAAAATATGGACAGTGTTAATATAAATATGTTCTCTTCATTTAAATTTGAGAAAGACCATGATCAATGCGACAAGGAAGGAAAATGTAGGAAAATATTTGTATATGTGTGACTATGCAATGTTTTTGATAACAAAATAAAACACTTTTTCATTTGTTGATAAACTTTACATAAATGGGTACGTGGTGTTTACAATATTGCTAAGAAGAGAGAAGTGCAACATTTAAATTTGCTTAATTGCAATAATAACAATGCTTTGTGTTTCCTGTCCACCAAAGGGAATCACTTGGATGCTCAAATCAATGTAAAATTGGCTACCAATAATATGGTCCAAAATGTCTTTAGCAGTATTTGGTTCAGCAAGTAGTAGCTGAAAATCCTCTGCGGTAACACCAATTAATGAATTTGCTGGACCTTCAAATGTAGTAACTTTAAGGAGTTCACCAGTTGCATCTTTCAAGTCCATTTTGAGCATGTAGCTAAAGTCACATTTAAGGAGATCTTTACAACACTTTGGGCAACGAAATGTAGTAGGGGAAGTTTGCAAAACCTTTTTTTTACACATTTTATTGTCCACCAATAGAGGACATGAAAGGTAATAGGTGTCAAGGTCTAGATTTGAAATGGAGGCCTTTATGCATACTTTTTTCTTTTCAAGCATGTTTTTATCTTTTAGAGATGAGATATTGACTGGATTGGCAAACTGTATGGGAGAAAGTTGTTTTTTTGACAAGGAAGTAAAGGGCTTGGCAATATCTGTAGTGGCATACCATGTTTGTAAGGCCGAGGTCTCTGCCAAATTTGGGTTAATTTGAACTTTAGTTGGGAATATAGTGTCAAGACCTCTCTGACACCATGTGGTAATACGTCTCGATTTAATCAAAATTACATAAGGATTTGGTTGTACAGGCATATCAGAAATTTGTATCCCATCAATATAGCAATGATGACCCCAAAGTGTAACATCTATGGTACAAGCTGACATATCAACAATTGTAGCAGTGCATTTAATTGTCTCTATACCATCTCTTTTATGAATAGTTGATGTAGGGGAGATAGCTACAAGTATTCCAATGACATCGACAAGAGAATTGATAGGAAACGAGGACAATGATTGGATACTTTTAAAGTGGAAAGTATGTGTAGGTATTGTAGAGTTCAACGATGTGGATGCAATGACAGTTGATGAGCTATGCAAAATTATTTCGTATGGATGTGTGGAGCTACTATATTTTGTGTTTGCAACTTTGATGCGTCCGTTGGAGATGACATAAAGATTATCAGAGTTAATAGCATGGTAAAAGTCTCCAACTTGTTCGTTGAAACAAGAAATATGAATTTCGGAGCCTGCCATGTCTACGAAATCAAAACCAAAAACTTTTCCATCATTTCCAGCATTTTTATATTCGTGAATTGATGATTTCATCAAGGCTCGACCCTCAATGGTCCAATACTTATGGTTGGGGGTTAACATTTTTATGGGAATTGGATTAAAAGGGGATATACTCTTCTGACTTTGAGGCTCAACATCTTCTTCAAATGAATCATTTGTAGATTGAGAGGATCCCACTGGGGCTAGACTGCTACTTGATGGGAGGGAGCTTCTAGATTGCAGGAGAGGAGTTGGAGTACCAACAATTGGTGCATTCTTTGAAATTAATTCAAAGTTTTCAATAATGATAGCCCTGCAATTTTTGAAAGTGAAACATTTAGTAAGAGAATGCAGGGGGAAAATTTAAAGAAGGATTTAAGTTTATGGGAGTATGTTGACGTACGTAAACTTGTGGAACATCTTCGAGTTATATTGTTTAAGTAGGACAATAGAACCTTTTACTAGAGCCTCCTCCAACACAAGATCATTGAATTGGGTGGGAAGTAAAGCATGATGGGTATGCAAACCATCTGAAAGTTCAACACGGTATTTGAGAAGGTTAGACTGAGCCTGTTGAATGGAGTTGATGGATGCAACTTGCAAAATAGGGGTCAAACCAGAGATGCCTGCAAGAATATCTGCAATGGCATTTGTAGTCAATGTTGCCATCATTTTTTTCATACTTAGTGTACTAAATGCGCCTACCAGTATTTTGAAATATGATAATTAGGTTTTTGAAAATTTGAATTTTGTTAGCAATAAGTTTTCTTCTTTTGTAGAACTACAAAAAAAATTCAACTTATTATGAAAGGAAATTTTTCCAATAAATTTGTATTGTAAAGAATTGTAAATAAATAAAAGAGAGTCATAGTAAATGTATAATTGTAGAAAATATGGTAAGAAGGAAACTTGCAATACTGATGACTAATAAATGCAGTTTCTATTAAGCAGGTAGACAAAATTGTAGGAAGACAAAGTTTTAAAAGGTGCATGTAGAGTATGCAATACAATTTAAATAATGAAAATGTTCAAAGATATTGAGTTTCAAACATACCTATAGATAGCACCTCTATATGTAGTAGTCACAAGGATTGGAAGATTTGAAATATAATTGTTCCTGTGGATATAAGGAGTACAAAATGTGGTGAGCATAAGCAAAGTGGATAACGAAGCACTTGAGAAAATCAGTCCAAAATAAGTGCCATTTTGTATGCAAATAAAAATTATATTCTAAAATTGCAAAGGCTTCAAGTTTGGAGTAAATAAGTGGTGTATTTTTTTTTATATGAAATTGGAATACAAAGTTAACATATTTGATAAAGATTTGAAATCTTCAAAGGAAAACATAGTTTGTTTATATCTTGTTTTGTACTTCATAATAACAATTATGGGTAGACAATTTAAGAATGTTACAAATGTGGTATTTTATGTCATATACTGTAGTAAAATGTAATAAATTGTACATGCCAAACCATGATAGAAAACAATGAATACTATTGCATATGTATTACATCATGTACAAAAAATGATTTATCTATGGTTGAAAAAAAGGGGTAAAAACTTTATTGAAACTCAGAAAGCAACATTACATAGGAAGAAAGGGACCAAGGTCCCAAGGGAAAACAAGAGCAATGAACCAAACAGAGAAAATACCAACCAACACCATTAACTGTCACCATTCCCAGCCCTATCCTCAACAAGAATATTCGTGAAATCAGGACGGAGCTCCTGAGGAACCAACTCCCACTCCTCAATTCTCCATCCCTCAACATGCTCAGAAGCCCATTTCGCCAAACAATCAGCTGCCCTGTTCCACTCCCTTGGAATATGGACAAAAGTCACCTTTTCCATCAAAGAACTAACCCGCAGAATTTGTTGCACAACCCCAGCCAACTGCCAGCTGACATCAGCCACTTTCTGCTCAATAAGCAAAGTGATCAAAATCTGGGAATCCGATTCACAAACAATCCTTCTCCACCCCAAAGCATGAGCCCTCTCAAGAGCGACAAGAATAGCCAACCCTTCCACCAGGTTGATGGTCTGTATCCCTTCATAGATCGAGAAGAGGAAAATCACTGAGCCCAAAGAATCCCTACCAATCCCCCCAATGCCAGCTGGACCCGGATTGCCCCTTGAAGACCCATCAGTATTAATCTTCAAGATACCGCCAGGGGGAAGTTGCCATTTTCCATCCCTAACAATTTTTTGCTTCTCGTGACGTCCTCTCTTAGCCCTATTCAAGGCCAGGGATGACCCTTGAATCCCCAATCTCTCCACCAGCTCTGTATCCCTTTTCACCAACGGGAAATCCACTTCACACCTAGCTTCCACTGTTTCTTGCACCATGCCCAGTAATCTCTGCCAAATTTGTTGCACCAGTCTCTGTTCCCCATGAAATATCCTTCGATTGCGTTCCAGCTAGATCTTCCACAATAAAAATATAGGCCCAACAAACCACACCTCCTGCAAAAAAGGGGCCACAGAAGGGGGGCGCCCCATCCCTTGCCAAAACTCAATCAAGGAAGAAGCATGAACACAAGGAGTTGTCCAAACACCCCACCAGAAGTGCCAAAGCTGGAGGGCAAAAGAGCAACGAAAAAACAAATGGGTAGAGTCCTCCTCATTGGCCCCACACATAACACAAACTGAAGGACCGTGGAAACCTCTCTTCCGAATGTTATCCCAAGTCAAACACTTGTTCCAGGCCAACAACCAAACAAAACAATTACATTTTGGCCAAGAAAGCTTATTCCAGACCTTCTTCCACCACTGAATTTCAGGCCCAACCAACCTATGAGACAATAACCTGCTATAACCAGAGGCTACAGTGTAGGTCCCCATAGGATTGGGGGACCAGGCAAGCACGTCATCATCACGAAGAGAGCTACATCTTCGGCTGGAGAGGATACTTTGCAGCACAGCACAATCCTCCTGCAAACCAACATCTGGCCACTCATCTGGGGTCTTCCACTTGGCCAACTCTAACTGACCACAAGGGAAAAAGGTCTTAAAATCACTCACCCGTGACCAACCGGCCTCAATAAATCTCAGACAGAGATTCAACAGGTTGGGAAACTGAGAAATGATGGGAGGAAACCCATCCCAAGAATCATACCAAAATTGGACCTCAGTCCCCTTCTTGCAGATCCAAAATAATCCTTCCTTAATCAACATAGCCCCTTTCTTGAGGGTGTCCCATATCACAGAGCCCTTCCCCACAAGGGGGTATCTCGAAACATCAGGCTGAGGGATCCCTGGGAGATACTTCTGAGAGAGAACCTTGGCCCAACTCTTATCCTGCTCATTACACCATCGCCAATACAATTTAGCAGCCAAAGCCTCCCCAGTCAAAGCCGACTGCCTCAAGCCAAGTCCACCATATTGTTTCGGACTACAAACCACCTCCCATCTAACCAAACTCCATTTGGAGGACTCCAAGCAACCAACCCATAAAAATTGTCGCGCCACAGAATCAAGGTCCTTGAGAAAGCCCACAGGGGCAACCTGGAGCATGCATCTATAAATGGGCAGAGCCTGCACCACCGACTTAATCAACTGGACACGACCAACTAAGGATAACCATCGATGAGTCCAATGGTTAACTTTCCCCCGAAATTTATCCAAAATAATCTGCCAAGACTCCCTAGGAAGTCTACTCACCGAGATGGGAATGCCAAGGTAAGTCAAAGGGAGAGTCCCGATCTGAAATCTCATAGTGTGGGCAATCCTTTGTTGAATGGGGCCCGGGGTGTTGAAAAAGAAAATGGAAGATTTTCCCTCATTAATCTGCTGGCCGGAGGCAACCAGGTAAGCATCCAAGATTCTTCGTAAATGAGAGGCCTCTCTCATTGTAGCCACCCCCATCAAAGCAGTATCATCCACAAATTGTAAGTGAGTCTGCGGAGGTAAGGTGCCACCCCACCTCCACCCTTGAATGAGACCAGACTCCACACTCCGTTTAATCCATCTCCCCAAACCTTCAGCCAAAAGAATAAACAAGTAAGGGGAAAGAGGATCGCCCTGACGAAGCCCCCTAGAAGCACCAAATAGCTCAGAGTGGCTCCCATTGATAAGCACTGAGAAAGAGACTGAAGTAACACAACTCAACACCCACTGAATCCATTCTTCAGCAAAACCAAAAGCACCAAGAACCCGCCGAAGGAAGGACCACCTAACTCTGTCATAAGCCTTCGCCATGTCCAGTTTGATAAACATCGCTTTTTCTTTAGAGTTGGCCATAGAATGGATGACCTCAGTTGCAATAACAATCCCATCCAGAATCTGCCTGCCAGCAACAAAACCACTTTGTTCTTCGGAGATCAAATTCTCAAGTCCCTTCTTCAACCTGTCAGCAATAAGTTTAGAAATAATTTTATAGATTACATTGCATAAAGAAATGGGCCGAAAATGGCTTAACCTATTAGCCCCCTCACTCTTGGGAATAAGAGCCAAAAAAGTAGCATTTAGAGCCCGTAACATCTGTTTATTGTGATGAGATTCATGAACCACAGCTAGGAGGTCAGATTTAATGATATCCCAGAATTCTTGAAAAAACTCAATAGGGAAGCCATCAGGACCAGGCGCCTTCCCTTTCTTCATATTAAAAACAGTCCCTTCAAGCTCTTCAAGCGAGATGTCACTCAAGAGTTGTCTATTCAACTCTCCAGACACGAGGGAGGGGATACAAGAAAGAATTTGCGCTTCCTCAGGAGACCCCCCTTGCGAGTCCTCTCTAAAAAGAGATTCAAAGTACTGCACTGCCTCCCTTGAGATTTCCGGGAAGGAGGAGAGAAGATCTCCCCTGTCATTCACCAGACCAGAGATAGAATTGCCATGGCGCCTGGCTTTCACAGAATTGAAGAAGAAAGCAGTATTTTTATCCCCTTCCTGAAGCCACTCAATACGAGCCTTCTGCTTCCAATATATTTCCTCTCGCAGTTCCCATTCTTCCAAAGATTTCACAGCCCGAGCCTCTTCCTGAAGCAACTCAGCCGTGACCCCATCCTCCCTTATCCTCCTAGTGATACCATCCAACTCAGCCTGAGCTGACGCCTTTGCATGAAAGACATTACCAAAATACTGACGATTCCACCGTTTGAGCTCAAATTTAACATATTGAAGTCGTTTAGCAAAAGCATACATTGCAGTACCATAGGCTGGTCTACCTTTCTTCCACCAAACAGACACCAAGTCATTCAAAGAAGGGTCCCGCAACCACATGAGTTGGAACTTAAAAGAGGGCATGCGAGGCACACGAGTTGACTCAGTAGCCAACTTAATAGGCCAATGGTCAGATCCTCTCCAATCTAAGATCTCAGAACAAGATGACCACATCCCTCCAACCCAGTAACAAGAGACCAAAAACCGATCTAATCTTTCAGCAATACAAAACTCACCAACTCGACGATTATTCCAAGTGAACTGACCATTGTTGGGTTTGATATCAACAAGATTCAAGGCATTGATATTGTCACGAAGCAGCAGTGCAGAGGGCTCCAACCTTCCAGTGCCACCACGCTTCTCAGCCAACTCACAAATAGCATTGAAGTCTCCAGCCAAAATCCATGGATGGAAAGGCAACATGCTACGAATCAGCCTGATATGGGACCACAAACCTTGTTTACCCTGAAAGTCCGTAGGAGCATAAATATTAGAAAATAAAATGACTTCCCCTGATTCAAAACTAGAAGCAATCATAGACATAGAGGATTTAGAAGAAATCCACCAAAGAGGCTGGATTCTTCGAGGATTCCAAAAACATGCCAGACCCCCCGAAGCTCCATGAGCTCCAATGCACTGGCACTCCCCGCTCCTCCACAACTTAGGTGCCAAACTTTGCATACTCTCAATAGATAACTTAGTTTCCTGCAAAAAGACAACATCAGGACCTTGCCTTCTAACTAACTCATGAACTGCTTTTTGTCTAGGGCTGCTATTCAAGCCCCGTACATTCCATGACAGAACTATCATTTCAAGGGGCTAGAGAAAATAGAGTCCAGAGTCTTTACTGCCCCTGACTCCACCAAATTCTCCCCTGCAAGTTTAATCTTTTCCAGGTCCTTTTTTCTGCCAGGTTTAACAAATTTCTCTGCCCCGCCCTTCTTAATATCTTTCTACAAAATACCCAATTTGGGGGGAGGCTTGGACTTCGTAGCCGAGTCTGACCCAGAGTTCCACCCAGGAGCATGAGAATCCCCGCCTACTGTTGTGACAATGGCCAAGGGTTTCTGCACCTCAGAAACCCCCCTCTGCTGATCAGCTTCCAAGTGCCGACAATCATCCCCTTGTGGATCCAAAGAGGAATCAAGACCAAGATCCTCCTGAGCTACTCCCTCAAACCCTTGATCAAGGTTGATCAATCCTGGATTTACCTCCTGTTGGCTGAGCTCATCCAAAACTTCAAATCTGTTGAAAGTACCTTCATCTTGCCTTTCCTTAAAAGGCCTCTTTTGACCCCTGTTCTGATTACGGGCTTTGACTGGAGCAAAACCATCAGAAGCACCTACCTCATCAGGAGAAATGCTCTTCCCTTTATCTGATTCAGGAAGATTGCTCTCAGGTTGTGAAGGTTGGGCCTCCCTAGGCTTATACCTTAGGCATCTCCGCTGCAAATGGCCATATTCTCGACAAAGTCGACAGCGAAAAGGAAGAGTTTCATAGTCCAAATGTTGCACCCAAGAGTAGGAGCCCGCACACATATCTATTGCATCGGGCAAAGGCTTACTTAGATCAATTTCAACACAAATGCGCGCAAAAGTCATTACCTTTTTACCCAAGGTCTGCGATGAAGTCCCGACAGGATTTCCAAGCACCGAGGCCAAAAGGTGTAGCACATCCTCTCGACAGCACTCCACTGGAAACCTCGGTAAACGAACCCACACCGGGACACGGTTTGGAAGCTCCTCCGCGGGGTTAAAACATGCATGCCAAGGCTTGATAAACAACCCTACCTTATTATAAAAATAAGGGCCTCCCTCAAATACCCTATTGCGATCAGCAATGCAATTAAATGTAACCATGAAATAATTGTTCGCCAACAACATTATTTCCATTTCCCCCTCTGGCTCCCATGTCCTCCGGGCCCAAACCTCCAAAAATTGCAAGGAAACCCTCATCCCCAAAAACTTACAATATAAGGAGTGATTTGAATAATACTCAACATCTTCAGCAATCATCTCAGCCGGAACGATCAGTTTTGGCCTCTCCTTGCACTTCTCGAGACAGTCGTTAATCTTCGTAATCCGTGATCCATTAGATAACCCCAGATCAGAACTTCCTGTATTTGGAGCAAACAAATTGTTGTCGAAGGTCTTCATCCCTTGGCTTGAAAATTTTGGGCCTATTGCTGCCCAAAAATCCATGTGAGAGCTTCTCCCTGCCGTCTCATCCTTAGAGCATGCCATCATGCCAAAGGAAAACTACGAACCCCAAAAATGGGTGAGGGAATTCTCCCCACACCCTTCCTCTTAACACCGCCCAACGTCAAAACCCCACACCAACAACCCTCCTGACCAACGCAGTAGAGAGATGAAATGACGGCAGCGGGCATACAAAGCCCCAATCCAAGCAGCCAAAAAATAGGGTTCTAAAGCCCCACGCAGCAACCTCCACCGATCAAAGGCAAAACCGACAGGAAACCCCTACACGGAGAGCTTCCCACGCCAGCCAAGGAAGAGGAAATCACAAGAAAAATGGGCTTAAACCCACGCGCGAACCAGAAGAGCACAAGGGAGCCGCAGCCAAGCCAAAAACGCAGGGAATAAATCAAACCCCAGACACTCCACTTAGCTTATGAGGAAAGAGCTAGGGGCCGGATGCCTAGATCTGGCAGCTGAGAGCCATGACATTTAGTGTTAATATCTATACTCTATAATATATCTGATTTATTTATGGTTATTAGATGACATAGATTCTATTAAATATAGTATCTGATTTACATAATAAACAATCTTTTAGGAACTTAAGGAATGTATTTTTACTACGAGGAACATAGCCTTGTTCGTTGCATTAGGAAAGTAACACTTAAGGAGTGTTACAATTGTGGTCTTTTATATCATATATTGAAGTAAAAATTAATAAAGTGTACATGCCAAATCATGAGAGATAAGTATGAATACTATTGCATATGTACTACATCATGTACAAAAAATGATGTATCTATGGTTATTAGATGACATAGATTCTATTAAATATTGTATCTGATTTACATAGTAAACAAACTTTCAAGAACTTAAGGAATGTATTTTTACTACGAAGAACACAACCTTGTTCATTTCACTAGGAAAGTAAGGCCTATTGTAGGAGCTTCATGCAAAAAGGTAGGACACTAGTCATAGTTTTGAATACTTGTACGTGCATTACAAAAGTGATCTATATACATATTTGAAGAGTACAAGTTTTTCATGCACGATCTATATAGTCTTGGAAGGCACGTTTTATGTACGGAGCACCGCCCATTTCGTAAACCTCATCAGCATGCATCTCTCTCAAAAAAGTACAAAATGATGCAAGTTTGTCACACATTTCATGGAACTCTTGAAGTGTCGCTTCCATTGCTTGAACTTCGAAGGCATTGACAGTATGTACATTTTTGACAATTGTTTGAATTGTGTTCAAATTGTCAAAACAATTGACGTGGATTTCATTAGATAGATCCACAACATTTGCTGAAGATCCGTCCCAATTGGTTGAAAGAGGTGAACCAATTGGAATTTCAGGGGAGCTGTCACTATCTGATATTTCAATTATATCGGTATGCTGACTGGGGAGTGCCATTCCTAGATGTAGTAAATTCTAAAAAACCACTTAATGTTAACTAATGTCATTATGTTAAATACAATAATGGATTACATTTGCATAAAAATGTACAAATTCAATTCATAATATATAGAATATGTGTAGAAAATGTACATTTATAGTTTAAAAAAGAGCTATCAAAAAAAAGAAGATATAAATTAAATAAATAAAAAGGACAAAAGATATAAAATTAAGCATTATATATCTTTATAGAAAACTATTTATTATTATTAAAATGAAAATTAACTAAAAATATATATTTAAATTAAAATACCAAACCTATTCTTAGTGCAATGGGTACGCCGAAGAGGTGTGTAAGGTAAATTAGGGAAAAATAATTATCTAGTTTTTTTTGCATACATTGATGTGGTTTATGGGGTCAAATGAGGTCATTGATTGTTCTCAATGGAGAAGTGATTGCTTCAAATCCCACTTACAAGGTTCCAAACAAGACAAAATCAAAACCTCTATGTATCAAAGAAATAATTAGGCTCCATTACCAATAGGCCCATGTTATGTTTCCAATACAGAGAAAGGGAGAGAAGAAGGAGATAGGGAGAAATGGAGGGGGTCAAAGAGAGAGAGAGAGAGTGGGAGGGACAAAGATGGAGATGGAGATGTTGGAGAGGGTATGGAGATAACAAAGAGATGAAGAGAGAGGAGAGAGGGATAGATAGAGATGAAAGAGATAAATATATAGAGATGAAGATAGAGTGAGAGAGGAAGAGGGAGACAAATAGATAGAGAGATAGAGGTAGAGGGAAAGGTAAAGACATAAAGAGATAGGGAGATAAAGAGGAAGAGATAAAGATATATTGAGGAAGAGGGAGAGGGAGGGATAGAGAGAGATGTATATGGTGTGATAAAGTGATAAAGAGATAAATATAAGGATATATAGAGAGGGGGAGAGGGAGAGAGAGATAGATAGATAGAAAAACAAAGAGAATTCTAGATATAGAAAAATAGAGATGGAGTGAGAGAGAGGGGGGGGGCGCGCGGAATAATAAAAGGCCATAAATTCAAATTTTTCACACTCATGTATAAACAATATATTGCCTAAGTTTTCTTACCCAATTCGTATTTTAAATAGGAACTAGTTAGTAGGAAACTTTTTTGGTTTCATTTCTATGATATTTTTTATTTAGATGTAGACAATAGAGAATGTTTAAATATGTAATTATAAATTTTCTAAATTAAAAAGACACAACAATTCTTATTGTTTTGATCTTCCAACCCATCATTTAAATATAAACTTGAATTATTTGGTTTGTCAAAAAAAAATCAAAAACAATATCTTGCATGCATATAAAGGATAAAAGTGTAATTGCAAAAAAATATCATTTCAACAACCTTTATTTTTATATCATTTTTAAAAACACATAAATAGATTGAGCATAGAGTAATTAATCTTCATCAATCTTGATGCAAGTATAGAAAATGTCATTCTCATTTTCAATAGTGCACCTTCTAATTAACTATTGTTAAAATTAAACTTTATAGAAAACTAATAGATTGCAAATGTCAAATTTTCACTATAAACAATATATTGTCTAAATTTTCTTATCCAATTTGTATTTTAAAATCAAAAGTAAATCTTCTCTATTCTAATATCTCAATTTTACTATTGCTCTAACTAATTTGTAAGAGCTATACTTGTATTTATATTACAATAATATGAACTAATTAGTAGGACACTTATTTAGATTGCATTTCTATGCTATATATATTTAGATGCAGAGGGTGTAAGGGATCTCATGAAAGTGTAAGAGGAATAGTTTTTTGTGGAACAATGGCTTTTATAAGAAGAAAAAAAAAATAGAATCTTATGTTACAAGTAAATGGAAGTCTCTATTTTTCAGATTCTAGATTTTAAGATGTTTGTTTGAGATGGGGTTGAGTTTTCCTCTACTCAAAATATTGTTGCAAAATATTATTCATCCTAAAAAATTAAATTTCTATCAATATTTTTTTAGATTTAATTATATAATTGTAAATTTAATTGTTCCTTAATTCCTAAGAATTAATTTTGAAATCTTGATAGTTAA
>VDFB02182352.1:0-21948 GCA_007258455.2 Sequoia sempervirens
CCCTTAAGCCATCCTATCACCCTAAATCATAATTCAATTTCTTAAGGGGTTCCAATATGACATTTCTTAAGGGGATCAAAGTTCTTAAAATTTGGTGATCAAAGTTGCCCAAGGCCCAACCAAATTTAACAATAATAAGATCCTGCAAGATTATACAACATCAATAGTTAATTGTATTTTCATTCAAGTAACATACATGCCTTAGACATATAAATGAGGCTTACATATAATTTTATCATTTGTATTCAATTATTTAAGGCCATTTTGTTGAATAGTTTAAAGTATTTCCTAAACATGTATCTTACATTTTGAAATTACAAATCGAATGCAGGTTCACTTATATATTAAAGATCACATGGATCGACTCAATAATATTAGCAATCCACCTCCACGCTATCCATCTCCACCACTTTCACCTCCACCTCCACCCACTCCACCTCGTAACCCCCACCTCCACCACCTGAAATCAATGGTGCTCATTTGCAAGCACAAATCAATGTACCTTTAGAACCATCCAAGATCAAATCAACATTATTCAAAATGAAGAATGTGTCGCACCTCCTGTGAGGATGTTCGCATCTAGGATGCAAACCCTTGTTGATGCTGTCAGGGCTATGGATGGGATCATAGATGAGCATTGACAATGGCTAGAGGAGAGGAGAACTCCTGATTTTGAAAAGGAAAACACAAAGAAATGAAGATCTATGCAGTAGAGAGCCACAATAGTTTATAAATTAAAACAATGATCTTAAATAGTTATGAATTTATAAATTTGGTGAACGATGGATATTTTGTGTGATGAATTTATAAATTTGGTTCCAAATGGATATTTTTAGTGACATGAATTTATGATTTTGGTTCTAGATGGATATTTTAGTGACATGGATTTATGAATTTGGTGGAATTTATGAACTTCTAATGAATAATATATAATAGTATATATTTTATGACTATCTACTAGATCATGATTTCTCTTGCTGAAAATTTGTAATATATATGTGTGTGTGTGTGTGTTAGACATAATATGAGCTTTTGTGAATGTTTCAAGTTTATTGTTTAGTATGTATGTGCATGTATTAAAATTTTGCATATATAGTTCTTAAATTCTGAAATTTTTATGTATGTACATAGTTTAGTTTAATGATTTGTATGCATGCAAATTATGCATCATATTTTTTTATTTTAAATGTACATGTACATACATTTAATTTTGAATTTTGTATGGACATGCTCTTGAGTTGAACAATCAATGTATATATATGTGCATTTCAATTAAATATATGATCTTAATATATATGTTGCTCATCCTATTTCAATTAAATATATGGTCTTAATATATGTATGCACATGGACTATTTTGTATGATTTAATGTAGGTGCACATTTATATCGAGCATATCATGGATGATTTTAACATTGATGATATCATCAATCCACCACCTCAGCCACAACCACATCCACCTCCCCCCCTCCACCTCCACCTCTGCCTCCACCTCCACCTCCCCCTCCCTCTCCCCCTCCCCCTCCACTTCCCCCTCCACCTCCACTTAATATGCCACATCCAACACCTATCGCATCTGACGAGGCTTGCTTGAGAGCACGAATAAATGATCATAGAGACATGTGATTTTATGTGTTATATTTGTTTATTTTATGGACTATATTTCTTGTTTCTCATGTACTATGTTGGACTTTATTTCATGTGCTTAATATATTGGTTTCATGCACTTAATATGTTACATAAATTATGGACTTTATTATTGTTTGAAATTTTAATTTACACATGTACATTTATGCATTTTATATCCATAGTCAAGACATTAATATAGGACATTAATGTGAAATTTAGTGATCTCATACATGGATTAATATAGGACATTTTAATATTTATACTTTGCAAATTTAGTGAGTTCATACATGATATACATGATATGTACATTCAATAAATAGCGATAATTACTCAATGAACTTATTCAATTCACGTCAATCAATAATTAGTCAATAAATCATAATTTACAAACAAAAGCAATCTATTTATATACCGTAGCGATAAAATTTTAAGAAATAAACAATACCATAGAAGATTAGAGAATAAAAAGCATTGGCTAAATACTATAAATAATAGTTCATCTAACACTAATTTATAAGTTGTCAAAACAAAAGCAATGACGCCTTAAGGGGGTGTCTAAAGGTCATAATAGAAATTTAAGGGGATGTCTTAAGCTGCTATAATATGTCTTGCTGGATGTCTCAAAGGGGTCAATAGAACATGTTAATTAAGGGATGCTCCATATTCATGATGTCTAAAGGGGTCATAATAGAACGTGTTAATTAAGGGGATGTCTTACAAGTCTTATGGGTCATAATAGAACGTGGTTAATTAAGGGATGTCTAAGGGGTCTTAAGGGGATGTCTAAAGGGTCATAATAGAACGCAGCCATCTATGTATGTCTCAAGGGGTCTTAAGGGATGCCCAGGGCTGGCACAGAACGGCTAATTAAGGGGATGTCTTAAGGGGTCTTAAGGGGATGTTTGAAGGGGTCATAATAGAATGTGTTAATTAAGGGGATGTCTTAAGGGGTCACAATACGCCTAAATGGGATGTCTTAAGGGGTCTTAAGGGGGTGTCTTAAGATCTTAAGGGGGTGTCTTAAGGGGATGTATTAAGGGGTCATAATACGTCTTAAGGATATAATTGATTTAACAATAATGTATGCATGATATTTAGTGATTATACACATAAACATAAAGTTTCAAAATAGGAAAACATGCACATTTAAGAAACAAAATATATAGAATATTGATTTGATACATAATACATAGAGTATGTTTAATTTTGTAAGTATGTATGTACATTTATGTCATCTCAAAACAATGTTTACAAAATTTGGATATGCCATCTCAAGAACATCTCAAACTCGTGGCTAGAATGTAGTATGTCTTCACACCACCTCATATCAAAAAGGTACAAGCAATATCAATGAAATCATCAAAACATACATATTTTAATTTATATAAAACTATCTATATGTACATAACTCAAGTACCTACATTTAAAATTATTCCACACATGTTTGTAGGTTGAATCTAGGCATCCTCTCCTTTTTGTTTCAAAGTATGAGATCAATGTAATGATGGCTTTAGGATACAAAAAATGACAATAAATCAATTTTAACTATTAATGTCCAAGCAATATCAATATGTAATCAAAACATGTATTTAAATATAATTTAACTAATAATTACCTATTTTTACCAAGTATTCCATGTTGTCTAGGTTGAATCTGCATGTACTAGATCCTTTTTGTGATTATTCCTTAAGGATGTATAAAAGGACAATTTAAATCAATTTCAACTAATAACGCACTTGACCAATATCTAAACATGTATTTAATGTATTTAAAAGGACAATATAAAACTAAAACTATATTTCCCTATATTTACTTATCCATTGTACCATTTGTATCCTCTTTTTGCAATGCATTCATGATTGACCTATGCTCTTCCATAGAAATTGACCATAGTAATTTTTTTGAAGGTCTTCCATGATAGCGCTCTTGTTTTATATTTTTTGCCACCACCAGATGTGAATAATGCATAATCTTTTATGTGTTTCATAGTCTTCGAATGCAGGTAGACCATTCTTTCTTCTCAAGTATTTTTGTAGCCAAGTTCCAACAACCACCATCGATCCTATTGGAAAACATGTTAAAAAACCATCATCAAATAAGTTCTCAAAATTTTCTTAAGGGGATCAAAGACTTGTTCTAAAAAATTGCTTAAGGGGATCTAAAACTTGTTATCAAAATTTGCTTAAGGAGGTGTCTTAAGGGGATCACCGTACCTGTTGGATAATGAAAGCCATCATCATCTTCTCGAGGTGTTATCAACTTATGTTTAGTTTCCACACAACGAGCCAACCAATATTCAGTTTTCTCTTCATTCCCCTTAGGTGCAATAACAACATACATGTCCTGCCAACAAAATTCGATTTAATAACTTGTGCATATCCATATAAATAATGTAGTATTACAAAATAACTTAATAAAGTGAAATAAATTGAATTAAAATTACCTTCTTGTACAATGTCTGAAACATGGTCATAATCTTCAGATGCAAACAATTGATGATTTTCTTCAATAGTTCTTTCATATTGATTATGTGCTTCTACAGGTGTCAATGATCTTTGCTCCCACTGTTCAACCCATTCTGTATTTTCGCAAGCTTCCCAATCTCATGAGATACAAAAATGGCAAAAGCATGCAAACTCCCTTGTCCAAATAGTTCATGTGCTTTCTGTCGCACTCCTAAATGAATGCCATTTAGTAGATCCACTAATTGTCTCACAATCAACTCTAGATACAATGTTCTCTTCTTCCACCAACCAAAAGAATCGATGAACTGTAAAGTAATCACTCGAACCAGGTGCAAATAATCTTCTATTACACCAATCCATAATCTCATGTGTATTTTTAAATTTTACTGAATCCTTGAATTTTAATTGTTCTCTAGCAAGAATTCTTTGACACACGCATCAGCTCCATCATGTTCTCCTTTACCATGCCCAACTTCAAAAAAACTCCATATATGTTGGACATTAAGTTCCTTCTGAACCCTACTTTTAACCAATAGAACATTCAAGCATTTTGAATCCGCCTGTGATAATTATCCGACCATAAGGGAGGTGTTTTTTCATATGGATTCCTCTTTCTCTTAAATTTCTATAAAATATATTGAAACGGTATTGAACAAACTCTGATGAGTGTAACCGGTTTTCACTCAAATAGAAATGATACTCCTCAAAAAATTTATATCATCCTCTATGCTATCATCTGTGATGTTCATAAACAATATGGATAAACATAGCTACTTGCATTGAATTATAATATTGAGATTGGAATTTCCTCATGTGAGCGAGAGTATAATTTCCGCGAAAACGTCCAACGAAGTATGGTACCAATTGAATGTGTTTCTACATGCACTAAATTGGCCATCAAGTCATCGAGATGCCCAGAGTACACATTTGGTACAATTTTATTATTAAATTTTCACCATAAATGCATGCAATACCAACTTTTTTGTAACTAAATCATAACGCTCTATTTTTCCATCTGTGCATAGTAGTCATTCAAATCTTTTAATATCATTAATTGTTGTCCAAAATCGCATCACCACTTTCTATGCAAAATAAATTCTTAAAACAAGTATTTCACAATTAATGCATTGTCTAGAAATACAAGAACCAAACAGTACCTATCATTGAATTTTCACAAAACAAACCTGAAATAACCTCTCTTATTGCTTCAGGTGGCATATCAATACCACAATCCTGTATAATCATGTTAGTATGCAAGGTACAACGTATATATCGAAAAACATCATAAAAATAACGAAATTGAACATGTATTTTACAACAACAAGATATTTGTTGCATATTATTTTTTACATACTAGGGTTTACATTTTTCAAAAGACCTTTGACTTATTTTAATATTACCAGGTAACACTGAATTGCTACAAAATTTTCTATAAAATTCAGTTTGTGTTTGTATCTAATAGGTGTTTTGGGTGAGGATCGCGAACTTTGGACCCCACCCTTAATTTTAAAACATCTCTAGTATTAGATGAAACCCTAGTATTATCATGCCAATATTTTTCAATCAAAGATTTAATTTCAACATTCAATTTTATATTAGACCTTGGTAGTCATCCACTGAAACTCCAACATTGATTGATAGGATCATTTTCTATACTTTCTCTTCTTTTTGCCACTCTTAGTAATGTTTTAGGATGCATTTTTAAAACTTCACTAATATTGCTTACCATTATTTTATTCAAAGTTGTTTTATTAACTATAGCAGTAGTTATAGCTCTTCTTGTTGTGTTTTTATCTTTAGATCGACTATTTTTCCCAATAGATTGAATGGCACTAGCAACAGTAGACATAACATGTTTTAATGATTGATCTTTTCTTTTTGGTTTAACATAAAAGCCTAACCTATTCATTACTTTCCTCATTTTTTGCATTCTCACCAATTGCATCATTAATTGACATTGAAATGCAAATTTTTTACGATAAAAGAATTTAGACTATTCAGATGTGTTCTATTTTCCCAGAATTGATCTGTGAAGATTAATTTGAAACAATTTACTCCAATCTAAAAAAGTATTTTCATTGTTCAACATCACATTCTAGATTTTCATCTTCATTTTCATCTTCATCTTCAATTCTCTATTTCGCCTTTATTTCACCTCTATTTTCACTAATAAAATGCTTTTCATTTTCATTTTCATTTCATTTTGATCAACAAATGGTTTTGTTTTCATTTTCATCAACAAAACAGCTTTTCATTTTCATTTTCATCAACACATTTTCATTTTCAACAAACGGTTTTCATTTCTACCATTCTCATTTTATCAACAAAACGGTTTTCATTTTCACTTTCATCAAAGAAAGGTGTTTTGTTTTCATTTTCAAGAAAATATCTATTTGATTTTTACCTGCAACAGTAGATTTTCTTTTTGTTTTCAAATAAATTTATATAAAAGTTTCTATCTTCCTCGAATATAGTCAATGTCACATTAAGCCTTATCATCTTGTAAAACTTAAGATACAAATTTACCATTTCACTAACATGTGGATTTGAAGACGAATTCTTGATTTGTGTATATTGGAAATAGATTCTCCATAAAGATCAAACAGATTGAAGATATAGTAAGACTTGTTTGTATGGAATCATATTCTCCTAATTGATTCCTTGCAATTAGTCAGATCACAACTATGGTATTCTCAATATTGCATCTTCGTTAGTTGTTGAATCGTTGCCCATAATCATTCATTAATTTCATTCCTATTCTTCTCTTTGTCTTTGTCTCTCTTTTCTATTTGTTTAAACTTGAGGAGTCAATGTCTTCCTTCTCTTATTATGACCTTTATCTCCCATAATTATAAAATTTTCAAGCACAAATGAATGTTAATAGTGAAATACTTCAAAATATTCAATCAAAATTGGAAGTTGAATACCTATTAGGACAAAATTCTTCCTCTTGTGTTCCTCAAAACAAGTAGAAAACTACCACAATTCCACTTTAAAATTTGTTTTCTTCATACATCCTTTGAAAATTTCAATCCATATTGCAAATTGAAACCTTTTGTTCCTCCAAACAAGCACAAAAATAAAACAATTTCACTTCAAAAATGGTGTAGATGATGCTCCGTTTGATAAAATCAACTAAAAATCAAGTTCACCACTTGTAAATACAATAACTTATGAAAAATAATTCACTTTTACTGCTCTCGGCCGCACATGTGAAGTTGCAGACTTCACAATAATTTTCTACAGTGTATTTAAATAAAATAAATGGGATCCTGCTTACTATAAAATGGGATCCCGTTTATTAATAAGCGGGATCCCGCTCTATAATTAGGATCTCGTTCACTGACATTGCATGTCGGAGCCGTTGTAAAGGAAACGGGATCCCATTTCCTTTACAACGGTCTGAATATTGCCGAATGGGGAACGGGATCCTGTTTATTAATAAACGAGATCCCGTTTTATAATCGGGATCCCGTTTTTTAAAATTTGAATTTTTGTTTGCATTGTGGTCAGGTTTTTGCCTAGGTTTTTGGTTTGGGAAAAGCGTTGGAATTCCGAACCTAGGCCTTCAACCTGGTTTGACCTACAAGTTGAAGGTCCTAACAATGTCAAATAAAAATACCAACTTTGGACATATGGCTGACGACCTTTTTTTGCAGAATTTTCTGACGAAATTAAAACCCATTTTAGATGAAACAATGCATATTCAAAATATGTAATTTGTTTTGCAATTGGACTATTTTTTCTATTTTTCAATTAATTTCTAATAAAATTGGTCCATAATCTTTAAATATTAGGTTTTTTTACTATTTTAGTAACTTTTGATCAACATAACATTTTGACAAACGGATTGCAGGAGAACAAACTTCAGACAATTCTTTTCAATTTAAAAAAAAATCAAAAAATGATAAGTTTAGGTCATCTTATGCATGTCGTACATGATGATTTTTCAAAACGACAAATCTACCTAATAAAAATTTAACAAAAAAAAATATTCAATAAAAAAATTACAAAAAAATATCAAGAACAAGCTTCAGTGAGTCATAAAACTTTTCCCAAAAGGATTTAGAAAAATACAATAATTTAAGTCAAAATATGGATGTTGTACATGTGCATGGTATGGTAAAAAAAAATGACTTTTAAACAGTGGTTTTTAGAAATGCCTATTAAAACTCAATTTGTACAATCTGGGTATTGAAATAAATTACATATTTGGAAACTAGACTCTGAGTACTACATTTTATGATCAGTGACATTTTTAAAGATTTCATTTCTAAGTGCTTCAAATTTTAAGGTCAAATATGTCAAATTCTGAAAATCACGAAAAACACTTCCACTTTTTGACCAAAAAGTGGACTCAACTTCTTGCACACCCAGAAACCAATTGAAAGGTGATCATAAGCCTCCTTATGATTTGGAAAGTTTTAAACCATGGGTTTAGGATACTATTTCTATGCTAGCATTTTGCCTCAAACTAGATAGCAATTTGGAAGTGGGTGCATGCCTCCTTGAAATAGTGTATAATATCCATTATGGTGTTCAACATGTCAAATATAAATTTATTAAGCACATTGTAGAATCCATGCATAAACAATTTTTAGTGATTAAAGGAGGTTCCACCAAGACATTTAGGTTCACAACCTACTCGTGCTATCTTTTTCTAATTAAATTCAGAGTAATGTTTCAGACCAACAAGCTTCAAATTCGGCCATATAATAATCCCGAGGAAAATAAAATGGCTCCAGTATATGAATGGACCACTGTTATAAGGATGCATGATTCTCGAAGGAACTATAGTCATTTTGTAGACTACTTTTTGGCTCCATTGCATCAAGCAATTACAAATACTCCAATGCCTAGATTGCCTATGTCATGTAGAAAATTGCATTCAACTAGGAAAAGAAATACAATTGGTTGATTAAAATTTCAACGGAAGAATGACACCGCGGCCAATGGCCTGAGGACGGAGCAACCACAAACTCCAACATATGTGACAAAGGGTTTTTCTTTGAATATGTAAGTGATGTAGAGTATCGATGAACTGCAGACTTACCAACAAGAAATAAGATCTTATTTCCTTCTTTACCTTTTCATGTAGGGATCATATTCAAGAAAAGCATTTAGTGTGGCACATATAATCTTTGAATTTTTGATTTATTATCTCACACGTATAAAGATGATCCATGTGACACCATTAAATCAATGATTGTGCTCAATAAGAATGTTGCAAGTAGAATTCAACATGAAAGTAAACCCTTGCTCGAAAACTTGAGAAACAAGGATTCTTGGGATGAGGTCAAAATTGCAATGGAGAAAAGTGCTGCTGAGAATGGTACTTCTTTTGAGCAATTGTTAGTAGAAATTACAACATTGCATCGAAAGACAATCAAGAGGTACAACAATTTTTATCAAAAAAGTGCTAAACCATGTAGTAGAGTAAAAATGCCAAGTTCTCTAGAGAAGGAAGTTACAGAAAAAAATTGGTCACGATCAAAAATTATTTCCTTTTGGTCTATGAGGAAGGAGTTAGGTGAACCAAGAGCTCTTGCAGAGTATGGAGATAACAAAGAAGACAGTGAGTTTAGCAAATTGTGGAATATAGAGCATCCAGGTGAATAAGAAGATAAATAAAGTGATCATGAATCTAATGATGATAGGGAAGAAGGAAGCCATGTCAATTTCAAACTTGGTTTAAGTGAGGCCACAAAAGAAGCATATACTACTGGAGCAGTCATAGTTGAAAAAATGGGTTATGAAGGTCTTGAATCCCAAAGAGGCGCCTTGGATGGTAATATATATAGAAAAGCAAGTGATTTTTCTGGCCTTGGGATTGGAGGTGAAAAAGTAGACCTAAGGCATACAAGACAATTTGTTAGAGCTTCAAATCTAGATCCTCATGGTCAGACACAATCACAACTAGGACATGCCTCTGGTGGCGATGGTATGGGTAGTAGTACTAGTAGTGGTCAACATGTGCTACAACAAAAAACTACACACAAGAGGACAACAATACAATATACCACAGAAACACTAGGTGATCAAGGCATAAAGAAGAGGCAAAGGATTTTGAAAGGTCCAAGTCACACTACCAGTGGATCCACCACAAAGGAGTTATTTCCAGGCACCCCCCCAATGCCAGTTATTCTGGCTATGACATCATTAGAAAATGCAAGTACTACTTGTTACTCCTATTCCTTCACCATTCAAGCATTCCATTGTTCCTGTGTCCCTAGGTTTTGATTACATTGAAGAGTTTAAAAAGAAATTAGACATGAATAAAAAAGAAAAGAAGCAACTGATGGAGAGTGCATCTTTCGTAACTTAAGAGCCTGCCACAACCATGTTATTTCCCACATTTGACACAAATAAAGAAATCATGGAGTACACATTTCTTGTTCCCATAGTTCAAGACAAACCAGCAAATCAGATGGCTCAATCTGAATTCCAGGTGAACAATATTCAATTGGATTTTTCTGTACCGAAATAACAAAATTAATGTATCAAAGAAGAACAATGAATTGGCACAGCATCATTGCTAAAGCAAGATAGAGAGAAAAAGGTAAACTCAAATTGAAAGTTGTGTAGATTCTTAATGTAATGCCCCGCCTTAATAACCTAAGAATGTTGCAAATGTGATATAAAAGTGTAATAATTTTTTTTAAAGTATTAATATAATGTTAATTAGTTGCATACATTCTTAGGTTAAACGACGTTACACTACTTTGAGTTTTCCTTAAGCGACTTAAGTATTTCGCATTGCTCCCAATTAAAACATAACATAAAGTAAACATTGCATAATAATTTAAATTCTCATACAAAATATAATAAAGTACAAATACGTTTCCATACATTGCATTGATAAGATATTACATTGCTCATCCATCTGATGAGATAGTTCAAATAACAGTTACAATTTTACAAATGATCTCCTCTTATACATTTGAGGGATGTTTTTACATTTCAAGTTTTACAATATACAAAGATGAAGAAATAGAAGGAATCCATGTGCGAGCTCTCCATCCATGAAGCGCTCATGCAATGATCATACTGGGGACCCAACGGAGTAAGGTGCACGTTCCACCCAACCATGTGGTACCCATAGGTCCACCCCCCGTGCTAGGAGATAGTAATAAGGCTACCTAGACCAAATCTACTAACCCTAGACACTAGTACAAACGCACTATTGGTTACATTGCTTCCAGATAAGACAATTGATTTGAAACACAATCGCAAAGTTTAAATGTTATTCTAGGTGGAGTGTCATCACAACGATGCAATGGTTACCCTGGTGTTTCTTCCTAGGTCCCGGCCCCCAATCCTTGGGTTACCCTGGTTACCTCTCACGAAACCCGGCCCCTATTGCAGTCAGTTGCGGAATCAAATGTCCCTTAAGGAAACAAGACATTGATTTGCCATTCCAGGCCTTCTCAACTTAAACTCATAACTGTAGTAGCTTATGAGTCATAAGCGAGGCATACATAACTAGTTAAATGTTTTAAATTAATCTAATGTGTACTTTAGTTTTCACTTACTTACTTAACTAATCGTAAGTTACCCTGACACCACTTTGTGTGTCGGCCCTTACGACTAGCCACTCCCCTAAACATAACAAGGATACTAGGTTTTCATGACTAGGGTTTACCATATGCACAATTTACAACTCTCAATGATAAACAACTCACAACAGTGTCAAACACCTTTTTAAATTCTAGCACAACCCAAGTCAATAAAAAAAAATACTTTTAAACAATAGTACCCCCTTTTGCCCAATTCGTTCTGGAAGACTTTCTCATTATAGACACTCCCAATTTTGCCCCAAGAGAAACATGAGTGCAACAAACCAAGAGAGGTAAACTTTCTATTATTTGGATACACTAAATCCATATGCAATCCTTTAAAATCAACATATATTATCAAAATCATCTTAAATAAAAGATTTATTAAATCCATTCTTTCAAGAAATATGCTAAAGATTATAATCACATAGCAACATCAATATGATTTAATTCTGATTTTAATTTTCACAACCTCCCAGTTCAATGTCCTTCAATATCTCTATTCAACTTCTCAATCTAAATAATTTTTTTTAAAATAAAAACTCAATTCAAAACAACTTAAATCAATATAATAATTTAATAATAAAATCAATATACAAATATAATTTTATATATATATATATATATTATATTATGAATTAAACATTAAATTCAAATTTTTCATTTACAATTCACATTAAATAAATAATCCACATAATAGACAGTAATAATTTTAAAAAAAAAAAGTAAAGCATTTTAAACTTATTTGCTGTCAAATTCTGCGGCGTACCCGCTGAGCATTTAGGAAGAACGCGGATTTTTTTTATACAATTAAAAGATAATAAATTAAACCCTAACCTAAATTCTGCGCACAACCCGTGCACAGTGGGGAAGGACTGCCATTGCAGCCCGCCCCATGGGCTCGGCCACGGTGGCTGAGCCGTGCGCTGCCCGCCTGGGCGGCGCTGGCTCAACCCCCGTCGCCTTGCCCCTGCCGGGTAAGGCTACGGAAAAAAACCCTCCGCCGGTCAGAGCTTCGGCTCTTCCAAACAATTTAAATTTTTCTTTAAAACAAAAATTTTCAATGACTTTTAAATCGTGTACAACGATTTCTGTAATAACACATTTTTATATAAAAAAAAACATTCTAAATCATTTTATTTTATTTTCCGTACAGACGGAACACAATAACGATTTAAAAAAAAACAGAGATTAATATACATGCAATTCAATTTAACAAAATATATATATACATATTTGTATATAAATAAAAATTCTCAAGATTTTAAAATAAATATACAAGAATTTTCATCTCAAACAGGAAATTAATTTATATAAGCCCAAATCTTTTCTGTAGAATAAATTCCTTCTTTTCAAATTCAATGATTACAACAGAGATTTTTTTTTTTAAATAACAAAAATATCTACAGATACTTTTCTTTCCCAATTCAAGCAAAATAAATTAAAAGAGGAATACCTGTATTCCTTTGCTAACTGATAATGATAATCTCTGTAGCCTTTGAAGCCTCTTTTTCTGTAGCTTCCAATTCTTTCCCGCAAAGCCAATCCAAGAAAAATAACCAATATCCAACCACCAAGATTCTTTAGAGGATCTTCTAAAAGAAATAACAACCCCAACAGAGAGGAATACCAATTCTTAAGAAATTTTGGATTTTTACACACAGAGAAGAAAAATAATTTTGCCAGTGTCAAAATTTTTTTTCCCCGAGGCAATACAATAACCCCGTACAATTTCCCGAGATCCTCAATATCCTCCGTGAAAAATTTCAACAACCTCTGCCATTATGGCACTCATACACTTGTCGAGAAGTTGTTGAGAAAATATCTTCTCCACTTCTCGGCAAGTTTTGCCATTCAATAATTTTGCATGCAATTTCAAATAATCTATTTAATTTTAAAATTTAAAATTAATTTTCTTTCAAAACACATACAACTTAATTAATTTTATTAAATTTAAAATTTAAAACTCATTTCACATGCATATTCTAATTTAATTTATTTAAATATAATATAATCTATGCACTTAATAATTTAATCTGATTAATTAATTAATTTAATTAAATAGTTAAATCCTTTTAAAGATTAACTATTTAACTAATTAAACTAACTAATGTATTAAATAATTAAGTAAATAAATTTCAATTATATTTAAATATTAATTTTAATAACAATAAATAAAACACAATAATCAACATTAAAAATAACCAACATTTACCTTTTTAAAAACGTTTTAACCAACAGAAACACATTACAACCTATGACTCAAGACTGAAAACTGACATTGTACTAAGACTAGGATTAAAGACTGAACTAGGATAAACCTAACTACTATCTCCCTTTCAACATTTTCCGTTGAGTCTTGACACGCTCAGACCTGATTACACAGGTGGAGTCGGTGTCATGTTCCTGCAAATCCTGCAACCAAACAAACAATGTGCATACCTGTATATACATATATAAAGCATTAAAACAAACACACCGTGCGGAGAAAATCACAGATATCGCAGGGCACTCACAAGTGAGTGATGCGATTCTGTTCTCCACACCAATACACTCACAGAAGACTGACTCAATACATGTTGTTAGTCCATCATAAGCATATGCATAAACAACTAAAAATAACCATCTTCATTAAATCACATGAAGTCTAAAAACAATAAACATCACACAGAGTATTATCATGTCACACAATAATCCATCATCACTCAAAAACAGCGATCCAAGTATCCAACAAAACAACAAAGTCTAACAGTATGAAAAAGTATCAACAAAAAGCATAACAAAAATGGAGGGGTACTACATAACAAATGAGAAAGAAAAGAGAAAAGCAGCAGATAACAAGAGCAATGAATTAGAAAAAAGAATAAAAAAATCTGCCTTTGCATCAACAAGCAAAGAGGATAAGCAGAATGAGACTGCAGTGAATGAACTAAAGAATAGGCTAGATGGGAGGAACAAGAAATATGATGAGGAAAAATTCACTTTAGAAAAACTAAGAGTAAGCATTGCGAATGGAAATGCACAGTGGGAACAAAAATTGGAGAAGGAGAGAAAAATAAATGAAAGAATGGTGGCAGAGGTGATGGAAGCAAAAAATGAAATTGAGACTTGTCAAAATAAGTTATCTGCATTTTGTAGAGAGACAATGAGCCATATGAAACAAAAGATCTAGGATGAAATAATGCAGAGGATTGATCATTTGTGTGACATGTTTCAATTGACTGATGCTATCAGACAACATTATAAGAAGCTCATTAAATATTTAGTGGACAAGAAAAATGTGCTGGCATTAGAGAAATTTGCAAAGGAAATTCAACAAATAGTCTACAAAGCCAGTGACAATGTTTTGAAATCAAAATGGATTACTAATCGGCTAGCTACATCAATGACATTATCATCTATCATTCAAAAGTGTTTGAGAATGCGTGAAATAAAGGAATATTTGCATTTGGTTGCAGACAGGATGAAGAAGGTGGATGAAAAGGTAAGGAACTTCACAGAACTTGGTTTTCCAGAGGTTTTTGAGACAAATGAGTGATTCATTGGAAATAATGGTTTCAAAAAGAAGATGGAGGATGTAATGAAGATTGATTTGGGCCAATTTCCTCAAAACCCAGATGTGGCGAACTACTTGGATTCTATCAAACCATTGCTAACCTTGAATGTAAAATTGACTGAAGAATGCAAGACAGGTTCCAATTTGAATCATGAATTGTTAACAAATCTTCAAGTCAAACAACATCAGTTAGAACAAATGACAATTCCACCACCTGAATAGTGGAAGTTGCTAGAAAAGGTGTTGCAATGATTTGATTTTTGATAATATGGGTTTCCAAGTTCCAACTCAGCTCTGTGCAGAGTTGTCTTTGTTCCAACTCAGACTTCAGTAATGTGTCGATGTTAAATAATAAATTATTTGTATTCTTTATTTTTTCATTTGAAGAAAAAGTCTAATAGTTGTTTCAACTACTAGATACACTTCAAATGATTGTTGATGTTCATTGCTGTATATGCTACCAAGACTATTGCTAATATGTTATTAAGCATTGAGCTAAGTGATGAATCGCTTAGTACATGTTCAAGTTTTACTTTTAACACAATTAAAATATGAACTATAAGGTGACTTTAATTCCAAGAATCCATAATCTTAGTTAAATTGTATTACAATTCACTGATCAATACTCAATCTCCATGACTAGTACTACTTATCAAAACCATTAAAAATTTATATGAATTCATGCTTTAATCTTGAGGTACTTTAACTAGTTCATTAAACTAGATCCAAAATTAAAACATACATCAATGCATAATGACAAAGAAGATTAATGACATGTTGTGGTTACTATCACTCAAAGTCGCAGTTTTGTTGCTTTTCCTAACCTTAGTCGCTAGTCCTCAGAGATTTATAATTTATAACCTTATCAGTCGCTAGTCATCAGAGTTTTATAATTTATAACCTTGTCGCGATGTTCTTAATTTTCATAACTTCCCGATTCCCCGAGTTCGTTCACTTTGTTGAGTTGCAAACTTGCAAGTCTTTCTAGTTTCTTGGACCTTGGTCATCTTTGTAGTCGGTGGGTCGAAGGTTTCAAAAACTTTGAAACTTCAGACTTTGGTTCTAAGGTTCCTAGTTTCAGTGACTACGCGACATTATGGACTTATGTACCGACTAAACTAGAGTTGTCTTTTGAGGAATTTCCAAAAGCATGCATGTTTCAAGACTATCTTTTCAAGGAAGGAAATTGAATGCCACATTCAATGCATGTCCTATCAAAAATAACGACATATCAAATTCAATACCATGGAATACAATATAAAATATAAAATATCACAATTTCATGGAATACAATATAAAATATCATCAACTAAAGTTTGGAATATGATTCATGAAGTGCAATGATTCACAATTTGAATTTTCATTCAATATAATATAAAATATCAACAACTACAGTTTGGAACAATGGAAACTGATTCATGAATCTTGTAGTGTAGTATAAATACCTAAAAGCTGCTAATTCTCTTCCATTTCCCAAATAGAATCAGGGTCCCGAAACTGATGTTCAACATCAGATAGAGTAAAAGAGTCATCTTGAAGCTCTTGATTCTGAGTTTGCTCTTCACCTAGTCTTTGACCTGTGTCGCAAATTCAACATTCACTATGTCATTTTCGTCAATTTCATCTGTCCCAGTCTCACTGCCCATGGCAATGCCACCAGTACCAGCCTTTGGAATTGGAGTGTTGCACAGACCGGTCCCTCTTCTTTCACATGTGAACCTCTAGATTGCGAGTGCCCTATCAAAAGGAAATTTTTTAATATTATACACAGTTCCTTTCATCCTCAAGCAATTTTCCAAATTCTTATCTAGTTTATTTCTTAACTTTGATTTCAAAAACCCTAATGTACTGAAAACTCTCTCATCCTCCACCAACCCCAATATCATTGTTTGACATAAATTAGCAAGTTTAAAATATTTTGATAGCTTATCACGCAATATTTCACTCTGACCTAAGTTTGTCCAAACCCTTTTTATTGATCCCGGTTCAAAGGCCTTGTCCTTGCCTATGGATTTATACTGGCCCTTAATAGCTACTGCAAAATCCTTACATTGCTTTCTTAGCTTATCTTCATTTAAAATTCCTTATATTTTCTGCTTATTGATTTTTACAGTTTTCAAAAATTGTTCGATCAAGATTTTTACTTGAGCATGAAAAAACCTTGGGTTATCTCGGTTTTCCCAAAATTGAGGATACACAATACTCATGGCTTCAAGTATTTCATCTCAAGGGAATCTATCATGAATCTCTGAGGAAAAAGATTTTGCAATTTCCTTCAAATTATCACCAACAGATTTAACAATGTCTTTAAAATATTCCTCGTTAATAGGTACTTCTTTGCTAGAGCGCCTGGTAGTCTTACATCGGTACATTTGTATCTCATATCCACGTACAAAGATACATAAGTTCCCACTTGCATTAAACTGTAAATAATTATCAAGATCATTCAAATCAATAATTTTCTGCCACAGGTTATAATCTACGCCATCTTGTTTTAAATCTAGATATAGATGATCGAGGGGAAAGCATGTATGTTTACGTAGATTGGAATATTCATTAATATACATAGCTCTGTCTTGGGATTTCTTCACAAGACTGTTCATTTCATCCAGCATGGGGAGAAGACTAGCTAAAGTCAAGAGTGTCTCTATATCGCTTAACCTATGTAAGAGGTCAAGAGCTTTGTCTACCGTGCTTAGGTTTTCGCACATCACTCCAATCAAGGATTGATATTCTGAAAGAACTCGTTGCGCTGGTCCATGCAAGGAGATCCATCTGGTATCAACATCCTTGAGAAGCTTGTTTCCTGGTGTTATTCCCTTAGCAAAATTCTGAAATTTTGTGAAACATTTGGGACTTTGATAGAAGTATGTGTGGATCTCACGGACTAGATTTTCAACTTTTGATATTGTAGGAAAGTTGCTTACAATTTTGAATGCCAAATTTATTATGTGGGCCATGCAGTGAATGCCAAGCATGTAAGGTGTACTATAAGTAGTTTGTAACTTTGTGCAAACACCGGTCCTTTGACCTTGCATCACTGCAACTCCATCAACTCCTACACACACCAACTTTTTTGCAATTGTCAACTCATCCATACTTGCAATTTCATTCAAATATTTCTTGACTAGTTCAAATATATTATGCGATGTTGAATTGTTCTTCATTTTATGAACACAAAGAAGATGAGCTTGGCGAACATGTTGTTGTATAGTATACAAATGCATACAGACCCAAGAAGTATTGTCTACCGCAACAACTTCATCTAAAGATAATGCAATGAAGTTTGACTCTTTTACTTTCTCCTTTAAATCTTCCTTTTCCACTGCAACAAGACACTTTTCCCATTCCCATCCAACGTTTACTGACCAATGTGTGTGGGGATAGTGAGGAACATTCAAAAAAGATAATAAAACATAATATTTTGGGTCATCTGTCATAGGACGCCCTCTAGACAATATATGAAAAACAACACTCATTTGAAAGGTTTTTGACATATTTGCTCCTTCCATTGGTTTTCCAAATTGAGCCTCAAGTGTACCTTTACATGCAACAAGCTTCGACATGCTTTGTTGATGCTCTTCATAACATGCTTTGTTGATGCTCTTCATAATCTGCGGCATACCTAACATGAAGACATTCTTCCTTTGATTTCCATCGTAAGACTGATTGTTCCTTTCTGTCTATGATTTGTTTTTCATAAACTTTACTAATATGTTTTTCTATAGTGTCAATATTTAGCTGCAACGTCTTGGGTTTTCCCAATTTCCAAGTACAAATCATACATTTGGCATGTGTTGCTTTTTTAATATCGTCTAATTCCCCCACTGCTACAATGAATGGGTACTTTGACAACCAACCAAGTTGAAAATTCCTTGTCATTTCCCACTCATGCCCCCTTTTTGGTTTATTTTTCCTTTTCTTGCTACCAACATCATCCTCATCCAATTCAATTATCTCATTCTAGCTAACCAGGGTATCCCTTGGAGCATCAGTTGCGATATTGCCATCCCCATTTGAATTTGATACATTTTGATTTAAATCAATGACAATCTCAACTTGGCCTTCCGCTAGTGCTGAGGTATTGTGAATGCTACCAATATTTGGTGGAAGAGTTGATGATGTAGCTCCAACTTGACTTGATTGATCAGAAGCTTTAGCAATTCCAAAGTAAGACTGTATGGTACATCTAAGTTTTGGGAATTTTGATGGCCTCTGAGTTGCTTGATCTTCACCACACTGAGGGGCGACATGAGTATTTTCAACACCCTGAGGAGCGGCAAGAGTATTTTCACCACCCTGAGCCTGAGGAGCGATAGGAGTATTTTCAACACCCTGAGGAGCGACAGGAGTAGTTTCACCACCCTGAGGAGTGGCAGGAGTAGTTTCACCACCCTGAGGAGCGGCAGGAGCCTTATCGTTGCTGCTTGAGTCGCTCGACATATTCATCTCTCACTTCGAATAAAAAACTGGAAAAAATGTCTTCTTGTTTAAGAAGGATAGAGAATAATAATATAGATCCCATTCCCTACTCAATATCATCTTTAAGACTGAATCAAGAATGGAAAAGAGATAAAGAAAACTTATTATTATAACTAATAAAACTATGAAGAAATGATCAGTGATCACTCACCTTTAAGTCTACGTTTTTTGGTTTTGCTAACTTCTGAATCAAGAAGTAGAACCTCAGAACCAAACAAAATGTGTAAGAATAAATGACACTTTCGATTGTATTTATATCAATCCATGCTTTTTTAAAATGGTATATTAAAAATTTGGTAAATACGTTGTAATTTTCAAGGTGAAATGTTTCCTCAAATTTAATTATTTTTTAATATTATTGGCAAAATAGGTCCTCATAAGCAACTATTTATAAATTTTGATTAGTGAAATGAGTCTTCACAAGCAACTATTTGTAAATTTTAATTGGCGAAATGGGTCCTAATACAATGTCATTTTATTAGTATTGCGAATATGTAGGTATGTTTTTTATTAAATGCTTATGTATTCAAATAGTCATTAGTTGGTCCACTTGAAACTGTGAGTTTGACAAGCGGCAAATTGTTGGATTAAATATTCCTATCGCTAATCGATGCATGCATTGACCTATGTTTCAAATTTCAGATTTGACACCCCTGTGGGTGCAAGAAATTTTCCAAATTCAAGTTGATCGATTCTTTAGAATTCAATTAAAAGATTCGGCCACTAAAGTTTTCCCCGCTAACTATAACCATAACCCTAACCCTAACCCTAATCCCTATTCATGATGATAACCCTAACCAACCATAACACTAACCCCAACTCAATCCTATTCATGATGATAAACCTATCGTGATGATAACTCAACCTTAACCCTAATCCTAACCCTAACCCCAATCCTTTATTCATGATGATAACCCCAACCCTAATCCCAATTTTAACTCTAACCCTAACCAAATTACTATATTTTATCATATATAAACCTATCCCTAACCATAACCATAACCCTAACCCTAACCCTAATCCCTAACACTAACCCTAACCCTAACCCTGACTCTAACCCTAATCCCTATTTGTGATGATAAGCCTATTCATGATGATAACCCCAACCCTAACACTAACCTTAACCATAACCCTAACCCTAACTGTAACCCTAACCCTAACCCTAACCGTAACTGTAACCCTGATCCTAACACTAACCCTAACCCCAACCCTAATCCCTAACCATAAGCCTAAGCCTAACCCCAACCCTAATCCTAATTTTATCTTTATTCCTAACCCTAACCTTAATGTTAGCACTAACCTAAACCCTAATCCTAATTCTATTTCTAACCCTAATCCTAATTTTATCTAACCCTGACAATAACCCTAATCCTAACCCTATCTCTAACCCTAACCCTAAGCCTAATCATAATCATAATCCTAACATAAACCCCAACCCCATTCCTAATCCTAATTCTATCTCTAACCCTAACCCTAACCCTAACACTAATTGCAACACTAATCCTAATTATATTTCTAACCCTAATTGTAACCCTAATTTTGATTTTAACTTTAACCCTAACCCTAATCTTAATCCTTTCCATATCTTTAATCCTAACCCTCATCCTAATTCTATCTTTAACCCTAACCCTAACCCTAATTCTTACACTATCTCTAACTGTAACACTAATTTTAATCTTAACCCTAACCCGAACCCTAATCCTAACACTAATCCTAATTTTACTTCTATCTCTAACACAGACCCTAACCCTAATCCTAACCTTGTCTCTAAGCCTAACCTTAATCCTTACAATATCTCTAATCCTAACCCTAATCCTAATTCTATCTTTAACCCTAACCCTAACCCTAATTCTTACACTATCTCTAACCCAAACAGTAATCCTAATTGTAACCCTAACCCTAACACTAATCCTAATTTTATTTCTATCTATAACACAAACCTTAATTAAATATTGATTGAATGTTAACTCATACCAAAACTATAACCTTAAACCTAATCCTAATTGAATTCTAACTCCGATCCTAACCCTAACCTCAAGATTTACTCTAGAACCCTAGCCCTAATTGAACACCAATTAAACCCTAACCCTAAATCCAACTCAAACCCTGATCTTAACTTGTAATTTGTAACCCTAACCTTAATAGAAATATAAGTCTAACCCTATTTGAATGCAAACCTTAACCTCAACCCTAACCCAAATAAATATTTATCTTAAAACCCTAACCCTATTGAAATTCAAACCTAATTTAACTCTAAACC
>VDFB02182353.1:0-19019 GCA_007258455.2 Sequoia sempervirens
ATATATATATATATATTCATTAAAAAATTAGTAGAAAAATTAGGGATAAACTACATGGTGTTAGCTAATTTCTCATTGAACTAATTTTTGAAATACTAAGAAAATTAACATTTTAGGTGGGGCACACCAGACACTATGTTATATTTTTTGAAAAAAAAAAGGACCAATTTTTTTGGCCCACCTTTTTGAACCCCTTAATCTCTACCTTTAAAAAAAAAAGTAGTTTAGAAAGTAGATTTATAGAGCTACGACTCTTGTTTTAGTTGCATCTTTAAATTTTGAGTGTAACTATCATTATTTTGTCATCCAAGGTTAGTCTTTCCTAATTTTAGAAAAAAAATTGGCCACTTAAGACTCCTCTTTGGTCCCCCATATTTTTGCACCCACCCTTATGTTTACTATTCCTTGTGTTTTTTAGTAAAGGTAAAATAGGTTTTGAAGGGGCCTTGAAACCCTTTACAAAAAGGAAGCTGCATCAAAAGAAAAACATACAAAGATTAGCAAGAAACCAACAAGTAGCAAACCAAAAGAAAAATAGGTACCAAAAGAGAGGAGCAAAAATAGTAACTATCTAGATTCTTTAAAATATCAGCTACCTCCATATCACTATCAATAATTCTCTGATGCACTTCCATCACCTCAGTGATCTCCTTGGAAGGGATCCCACTATTCCTCATGTTATTTTTCTGTGGATATGCATTTTTCCTAAGAAAATATTGAAACTAAATTTTCTATTATACATCTTTTAAACTAAACTAAATTTAATCATTTAAGTATTGAAATAAATCACACATTTAAAAAATAAAAACTCAACTCTAAATTTAATTTTTTAAGCATAATCATGTTACTTCTACAAGTGCTTCAAATCATTAACTAAAATTCAACTCTTATTCAACTCTTGTTTTAGCAAAAGATTTCCACTTTAGGGCGATTTTCATCCCTCGTTAAGTTAAATTATCATGAAGGTAAAATTTCATTATTTATAACCATTTATCATCTTCATCTTGTGAAATTTAAGAAAATCAATATTCAGGGATTTGTGGGCTCCTAGACTTATCATCTAAACGCTGATAATTGGATTAATTATAGTGAGGTTGGAAATTACACTCTCCTAAACCTCCATTACATAATTGATCTAGTGTATCACTTAACTAGGCACAACCTACATGGCGAACACTTTGAGTTAGTATGTTTAATTAGCGTTGGATTTAGGAAATAGAAATTTGGATGTCAACTAATGTAGCTTCAACCTTGGGATTTGCTAAATAAAAGACATTGTGTTTCTTTTGGGTGAATATATGTTGATTTTTTATATATATAGACCAATATGATTATCTCAACAAGATGTCTTGAACAAGCTAACTAACCCATATAGTTTAAAATAATTTCCTAATATTTTTTTATGGATAATAATGTAAAATAAAATTATTTAGAAGAAGCTATTGTATTCCTTCTCAATTGGGAGACATTTAGCTCAATTATTTTGGATTGTTAGATTTTATGAATTTCAAATGAGCCATTTTATAAACATCTACAGAAATGATCTTTACAACTACAAATGGGAAATTTTACTAGCATAATTATGTTTTATTTAGAGCTAGGACCCAAATTATTATATCTTTGTAGGGGTTTAATGGGAAACATCATAGGCCACAACATTTTTTTCATCATGTACCACTCTCTATCTATCAAAAGTTTCACTACCATTGTAGCTAATGATAATGTTAGAGTTGTACATTCATCTCCAATGATAGTTCATTATAGATCTAATTTTTTGTAGTCCAGTGTCATTGAAAATAATTTCTAAAAAAATATCACATTTGGTAATAAATAAATTAAGAAAAATTACAAGACAATGTAAAATAATGACTTTGTGTCATTTTTATAGTAGAGTTTGTATTTATAATCTTTCAAACATTAAAAAATATAGCATATTTGATAATGACGTTTTTTATATATTTTTTTAGTTTTGTATTGAGTGTCATTTATTTTTAAACATAATATGGGTATGTGCAAGATCATCATGGAAAAAATAGGCCCCTAAGTGAAAAATTTAGAAAAATTAGAGTTAGGCAACCTAACGTAAAAATTTGAATAAGTTATCTATATTATTTCAAAAATATGTAAGAATAGAATCTATAGAAAATTGAATATATTTTCTAAACTATTAGGTTTATTTAAAAAAAAGAAATCTATTTGGTGAAAATTTGAAATTTCAATGTATTAGTACTTAAATTTTAGGGAAAAAATAAGAAGTAGGTGTCTGTCTAACCACCCTAACCACAATAAAATGATAATATTTTTCTATAAGATTTTAGATATATAAGTAGAGGACTCATGTATCAATGTGATGCATATTTTTTTGTAATTTTTTCCAACCTAAGCAATAAATTAACAATTTTTATTGCAATTTTTAAAAGTATAAAAACTTCATTAATAATAGACCATCAAAATCTGCACCCACCTGGTTTTCCAGTCTACTACTTTATCATGGGTGTGAAAACAAAATGTTCTTAATCATCTTAACTTGAGAATTGAAAAATTTTTGAAAATCATTTTTTTTAATCCCTATAGAGATGTGATGCATGTTTGAATTCAAAGAAAGTAATGATACCATTTAGAGAAAGCTATAGATGTTTTCAATCGACCTATCTGATGAAACTTTAATTCACTTAAGTAGAAATGAAAATGAATAATTTAATTATTAGAACGAAGTAAAAGCATAATTTATATTGGTGGAAAGCTGAGAATCTCCTTTAAAACCCTTTTCATTTCATCAATTTTGGGTAAAAGAAAAGTTGTTAGCCACATACCCTACACATACCCATCATATTGCCACTTTTTGGCCCATCATGATATTGCACATACCCATATTAAGAAAAATATTAATTTTTTTTTTTAATTTTGAAAATTTAAATCCTTAAGACCAACATCTAGTACCTTTATATTTTATAATTTTTTTATTAAATTTTTTAATTGACAAAATTATAGACACATTGAATGAGTGTAATTCATATTATTTGTGTATGCATTGGAATTCAATTTTTTCATTAAAATTATGAACATTGTCATGGAGTAAAACATTAATTTTAAATACTTTTTTACTTTCTATAGGAAGATTATTTTTAATAGAATAAAGGAAAATATATAAGATTTTTTTTTATAGATTTATAAACCCAACCCTAAGGAATATGCCACTATATAGCTTTTTCAAAAATATTTTATAATTAAAAAATATATAAGCTGAAGTGGTAAATCTCATATAATAAATGTTGAGCATGAGCATATGATATTGAAGCAAAATTGCAATACATCACTTGGTTCAATCAAAGTGGTTTCATGTCATATTTATAACCTTTCCAATCAATTCACTTGTCAACTATTGCTAAAATATTAATGCTAAATGGCACTAACAATATCACATCACTGTATTGTTAGCATAACAATTTTACATTGTTCAATTGCTTCCGTAGTGATTATGACGGTTATGGTTATACAGTTGTTTTCAACTATGTTTTCCTCTATATTTATTTGCATTATGTTGTTCCAATAAGACATTGAGCATATTTTGTTATGTTCACACTCGTATCAGAGAGGATATACCACAAAAATTTGTTTGTTTGTTATCTGCTATCTTCATAACAAATCACATGAAATCTAATTTTTATGCATAATCCTTATCACTTTTTTTCTTGTTGTGTGGTGCAAGTTTGCACAACCTTCCATAGCTATATATAAAGCTATTGGAAGATTTGTGATATGTTCTAGATTGTAATTCAACTCTGTATTTTTGAATTATCAATAAAATTAGTTTTGTATGTTGTAGGATACAATTGGTCTCTTCTACAAATGTAGGTTGTTGTCGTGCTCTATGTTGATAATATTTTTGTCTGAAGCATTTTGAATTTTTTGTGTGTTGATCAATATTCAACCATACTTCAATTGGTATCAGATCTAGGTTAAGCCCATTGACCATGAGAGAGGTAGAAGATAGCTGGGGAAAGAGCTAGAAAGCATCTTTGTCCTCCATTTGAAGATTGAAGCTATCTTGAATCTGCATTATGATGGCATCAAACAATAGTTTGGGTCAGCCAAAGTTTCCTATACTGATTGAGAAGAATTATGATTCTTAGTTTATTAGAATGAGAACATTATTGTGTTCTCATGATCTTTGGGGATTTTCTATTGATGGATATTCAAAGCTAGTTGACCATGCAACATAAATGGTTCTAAAAAATGCAGTGCGAAATCTATTAAAGGAGAACAAAAAGAAAGATAACAAAGCTCTTGGCCTTATTCATCAAGGCTTAAATGAATCCATATTTCATATAGTATCAACTGTAGAGTCTTCAAAGAAGGCTTGGGACACTCTTGAAACTTGTTACTAGGGTGTATCCAAGGTGGATAGTTGTATGACTCAAGTCATGAACATTGTTAATCAGCCGAGACAATATGGAGATGACCTCTCAGATAAGAGAGTGATTGAAAAAGTACTTAGAAGTTTCCCAAAGAAATTTGAAGTTGTGGTTATACATATTGAAGAGTTTAAAGACATTAGTCAAATGCAAATTTTGATGGGTTGACTGGTTCTTTGATTGCTCATGAATCTAGGATGTCCAGATATGATGATAATCCACTGGAGAATGCCTTCAAAACTTAGGGTATGTGTAGGATCATCACTGAAAAAATAGGCTTTTAAGTGGCAAAAAAATTAGGGTATGTGCAGGATCATGATGGGCCAAAAAGTGGCAATATTATGGGTATTTGTAGGGTATGTGGCTGACAACTTTTTTTTAATCCAAAATTGATGAAATGAAAAGGGTTTTTAGAGGATATTTTCAGCTTTCCACCAATATAAATAATGCTTTAATTTGAATTTAATAAATAGTTATTATTTATTTTCTATTAGAATTATGACTAAAGTCCTGATCGATAGGCTAATAGAAAAACATCTACAACTTTCAAATGGTATCACATTTTTTGAATCCAAAACATGCGTCACATTCTATGCTTCACATACTATAGGATTAAAAATATAAAAATTAAATTTCATGAAGTTTCCACCAAGTTAAGGTGGTCAGACATACGATTTTTTATATTTTTAAAAGTTGTAATAAAAAATCATAATTACTTATTTACTTGAAAAAAATTACAAAAAATATACCTCACATCCAGACATGAGTCCTCTACTTGTATATAAAATCTTATAAAAAAATATTATCATTTTATTATGGTTAGGGTGGTCAGACAGACACCTACTTCTTATTTTTCCTAAACTTTAAGTACTACTGCATTGAAATTTCAAATTTTCACCAAATAGATTTTATTTATTTTTAATAAACCTAGTAGTTTAGAAACTAATTCAATTTTCTAAGATTCTATTCTTACATATTTTTGAAATAATATAGATAACTTATTCAAATTTTTACGTCAAAGTTGCCTAACACTGAATTTTCTAAATTTTTTGCCACTAAGGGCTTGTTTTTTCCATGATGATTCAATAAGAAAAAATCCGAGAACTTTAGGAAACTTTTGGAAAAATTGAATAAGTTATCTATATTATTTCAAAATATGTGGGGCAGAATGCGTAGAAAATTAAATGTGTTTCTAAACTATTAGGTTTGTTTGAAAAAAAAAATATATTTTGGTGAAAACTTGAAATTTTAATTGCAATGGTAAAATTTGAGGAAAAAAATAAGAGTAGATAGATAGACCACCTAACCTATAAAATGATAACTTGTTTTATAAGATTTTAGATATAAGTAGAGACTCATTCCCCAATGTGATGCATATTTTTTTGTAATTTTTTCCAAATAAATAGTTAATTATGAATTTTTTATTACAACTTTTAAAAATATAAAAAACTTGTATGTCGACCACCTTAACATGGTCAAAACCATGAAATTCAAATTTTCTTTTTTAATCCTATAGTATACAGAAACATAGAATGTGACACATGTTTGTATTTAAAATGTGATACATCTAAAAGCTATAGATGTTTTTCAATGACCTATCAATCGGGGACTTTTAGTCATAATTTGAATAGAAAATGAATAATAATTACTTATTAAATTCAAAATAAAGTATAATTTATATCGGTCGAAAGCTGAGAATCTCCTTTAAAAACCCTTTTTGTTTCATCAATTTTGGGTGAAAAATTAGTTGTCAATCACATACCCATTATATTGCCACTTTTTGGCCCATCATGATCCTGCACATACCCCTTAGCTACATGTTACTAGAGGAAAATGAAGAGGAAGGTCTGGTAACAAAGGAAGTGGAGGTAGAATTTTTGATCAAAGAGACAACAAAATTAATTCAAAAGCTAAGGAGAAATATCAACATAACTCTCCTAATTTAAGGGGGAGTAACAATAGAACTTGGCAGCAAGGAAACTAGAGGTATGATAAGTCTAATGTACAATGTTATTATTGTTTAAAAGTATGGTCATTTTTCTAAAAAGTGCTAGAAGAAGCAAATAGATGCCGGTAAGTAGTCTGGACATATGACTAAGGAATCTGAAGATAATAAAAAAATCATGTTTCTGACTTGTAATGTGACCCAGGAAAGTTCAAATGATGTTTGGTTTTTGGATAGTGGGTGCAACAATCACATGACTAGAAACAAAGAGTTGTTTTCCAATCTAGACACCACTATTCAATCTGAAGTAAAGTTGGGTAATGATAATAAGGTGAGTGCTAATGGTAAACGAGTGATTTTCATGTATACCAAGAATGATGAAAGAAAGAAAATAGATGATGTGTACTATGTACCTAGTTTAAAATGCAATTTGTTGAGCATTGGATAGTTGATGGAGAAAAGGTACAAAGTGTTCTTCAAGAACAAGGTATGTACAATCATTGATTAGTATCCAAGTAAGCAATTGATAGCAAGGGTGGAGATGACAAAGAATAGGATATTTCCACTTATAATGAGAAATAAGTTTTCTAATGCTTTGAATGCCTATAAAACTAAGAGTTTAGATGAATCCTGGTTATGGCATTCTAGATAATGGCCATTTAAATTTTGGTGGTCTAGATTTACTACAAAAGAAGCATATGGTAGAGGGTTTCCCAGTATTCAACAACCGAAAAGCTTGTGTGAGAGTTGCATACTTGCAAAGCATCACATAGAGAAATTTTTTTCTAAAGTTTCGTATAAGGAAAAGGTTCCATTGGAGATTGTACACACATATTTGTGTGGACCAATGCAAACACCTTCATTGGCTGGTAATGTTTATTTTTTGACTTTTATTGATGATTATAGTCAGAAGACTCGGGTTTATCTTCTGAAGTAGAAGTATGAATCTTTTGGTGTATTCAAAATTTTAAAGCCATGGTTGAAATGGAAAGTGGAAAATATATTAAAGTTCTAAGATCAGATAGAGGAGGTGAGTATATGCTAAGTGATTTCATGGAGTTTTTTCAGTATCATGGAATCAAGAGATAGTTTACTACACATTTTACTCCACAACAGAATGGAGTAGCTGAAAGGAAGAATCAAACCATTATGAACATGGCTTAAAGTATGCTAAAGGAAAAAAATATATCAAATGAATATTGGGGAGAAGCTGTTATTTGTTCATTTTATATCTTGAACAGGAGTCCGACTAAGAGTGTGAAGGACCATGTTCCCCAATAAGCTTGGAGTGGTAAGAGTGGTGTAGTGTATCTCATTTGAGGATTTTTGGGTGTGTAGCACATGCACATGTACCTACAGAGATGAGAAGAAATTTAGATGACAAAAGTGAGAAATGTATATTTATTGGATATGATGAGGAGTCTAAGGCATATAGGCTCTATAATCCCATCACCAAGAAGTATATTATCAGCAAAGATGTTGAGTTCAAGGAAGAAGAGGCTTAGGATGGAAGCATAGATAAATTTGTTGTAGAGGGATCTATATTATCTCATGGAGATGATGATGGAGATGAGTAGGCCATATAGGGTGGACAATCAATTCCACATATACATACACCTACTACAAGTACTCCTATAAGGAAATCACTAGAAGCCAGTTCACAACATACCAGAATGCCCAAAACTCAAGAACTTGGAAAAGCATCAAGTTATGGTGGACAACAAACATCAAGATCAGATGCAAGTAATGAATCAAATCCCACATTGGCTACATTAAGGGATAGAATTAGAGGTTAGAAGAGTAGAAGCTTAAAAGAATTATATGAGAAAAATGAAGAGATAGATCAAGTTTCAAATCTTTCTTTGATTGCATATGATCCTGTAAAATTTGAAGAAGATATTGAAGAATAAGTTTGGGTAAAAGCTATGGATGAAGAGATTGATGATATAGAGAGAAATAACACTTGGGATCTTGTAAATTTTCCTGAAGATAAAAATAGTATAGGTGTTAAATGGGTTTATAAGAACAAGTTAAATGTTGAAGGTAAAGTTGAAAAGCACAAAGAAAGACTTGCAGCTCAAGGGTTCAATCAACATCTGGGCATTGATTATAATGAAAATTTTGCACTTGTAGCCAAACTTGATACAATGAGAATGGTGTTAGCTATAGCGGCACAAAATAAATGGAAAGTGTATCAGATGGATGTTAAGTATGCATTTTTAAATGGATTTCTGAAAGAAGAGGTTTATGTGAAATAACCTCCAGGATATGAAATTGATGGACAAGAAGATAAAGTCTACAACTTAAAGAAAGCATTATATGGATTGAAACGAGTACCCAAAGTTTGGTACAATAGGATTGATGAATACTTGATCAACAAAGGATTCAATAGGTGTCCAAGTGAGCCAAATTTTTATACAAAAGTAAATTAGGATGGTAAAATTTTGATAGTTTTCTTGTGATGTGATTTTCACTTGAGATCTCCCAATAGATGATTTTAAGATAGCCAAGAAAGCAAAGTTTGAGATCATTAATTTAGGGCTGATGAAATATTTTCTTGGAATTGAAATAACTCAATTTGAAGATGGTATCTTTATTAGTCAATCTAAGTATGCAAAAGATATATTGAGAAGGTTCAGGATGGTGAACTATAAGCCAGTTGTAACACCAATTGCAACTGGTACAAAACTTAGTAAGGAGGATCAGGGATCAAGTGTTTATCTAACCTTGTATAAGAGATTGGTAGGGAGTCTCATATATTTGACATAAACAAGGCCAGCTATAATGTTTGATGTAAGTTTAATTTCTAGATTTATGGAGTCTCTGAAGAGTACCCATTAGAAAGTTTGAAAAAGGATTTTAAGATATATTGTTGGAACAAAAAGTTATGGTATCCTATATACATCAGATTTAGATTTTAAAATGACTAGATATACTGATAGTGATTTTGCAAGAAGTGTTGATGATAGGAAGAGCACATTAGGGTATGTGTTTAGTTTTGGATCGGGTGTAGTAGCGTGGGCATCAAAGAAGCATCCCATTGTGACTTTATCATCAGTTGAGGCATATTATGTTGCAGTGACATCAGTAGCATGTCAAACTATGTGGATGAGAAGAATTTTAGCTGAGATTGTGTTATGTTATCTATGTTAATCTAATTGAAAACAAAAACACTCTAATGAAACATTAATCTAAAGAAAACTAAATAAATTCAAATAAGCAAGATTTCTTCAGAGCCGTTTCATTTTCCTCTATCTCCAGGAGTTTGAAGTTGCTGCTCTCAGATTTGATGTTAGCTCCTCCAAATGGCTGCTGTAGAATGAGAATGCAAATGAAAACTATTCTATATGCTGGTGAAGATGGGATTGTTGATATGGATATGGACAGGGGCTGTGATTATGCATAGGGGCTGTGAATGAAATGTATCATGATTCTATTGCTATTGCTATGATTCTATGCTATTTATGCTATGAAAGTACTCTATGAATGCTAATGCTACTTGCAAATTTGGCTATAGTTTACTTGCTTAAACTTCTATATGATTTGGAGCTCCCGGCAGCTGTATTTATAGATTTTTGCAGGCTCCATCCTGGCTGGCAAGAATCTACGGCTATGAATTTGTCTGGTAAATTTGAATGGTGAGAGATGGAGAGGTTGAGAAGAAGATGGAAGAGGTTGAGAGGTTGGAGAGAAGGATGGATTCATGTCTTCAACCCACGGGAACAAGCCTGCACAGAAACAGAGAAATTTAATTTTCTGTTTCAACCGTTTGCTTCCCGGGAGTTGAAGATAAATCCCCAATTAAATAAATAAATTTATTTAATTTTATTTATTGCTTTTGATATTTGATTTTTGATTTTTGAAAACTATGGAAGAATTAATTAAATATTTTGTAATATTTAATTATGATGTGACTTTAGAAGATTTTGAAATATTTAAAAGATTTAATTAAATATTTTTGGAAATATTTAATTATGAATAGATTTTTGAATCGAATTAGAGGAATTTTGAAATGATTTAAGAATGAATATTTAAATTAGATTAGAAGAAATAATTAAATATTTTGGAATATTTAATTGTGAATAGATTTTTGAATCGAATTAGAGGAATTTTGAAATGATTTAAGAATGAATATTTAAATTAGATTAGAAGAAATAATTAAATATTTTGGCATATTTAATTGTAAATGATATTTAGAAGAAGAATAATATTTTAATCTTTATTTGAATAAGATATTCAAACGAAGATTATTGATAATTAATATAAATAAATCGTAATGTTTATTTAATTAATTAAGAAATGAATACGAAAAGATGATTAAATATTCTTATTTATTTAATCAAAATAAAAGAATGAAGAAATATAAATAAATTATTTAAATTTATTTATACGCAGATAGAATTCAAAAATTTTAATTAAATATTAAAAATATTTAATTAATTACCAGACAATGTGATGTGACCATTTTAAGGTGTATACATTTTGCCCCTCTTTGAAGTGATGTGTTTTACGCATTGCTTCAAAGAATTTTGAATTACTAAATGTTGATTAGCCGAGAAATAATGATAAAAGTATATGCCCATGACTTGATGAATGCGATAAAAATTTTGAGTTTTAAATTGATTTTTGAATTTTTTTTTTAGGACTTTGAAGATGTCGATTCATCGTTCCGAAATAATGATTTGAAGAAATTGATTCGAAGAGATGTAAATGAAAATTTGATGAAGAAAATTGCTACTATGTAAAATATGATAAAAATGCTAATTTTACCATTATATAGGTTTAAAAATGTCATTTTTCCATGTCATTTTTCAATTTTAACAACCCTAGTAAGAAATTGCAAATATTGTTTTCCCCGAGTTGGTAAATCATGGCACTTCGAGTTCACACCTGCGTTCCAAGCGTATCAGAAGGCGTCATCGGCTGACCCGGCCTTTTCTGGACCTCCGTTATGTGTCACGGTAAATCCACGTCTCTCAAAATTTTGTTTTTCGCGCCACGATTTTAATGTTTAAATTCAAAAAATCGAGTTTTAGCGCTCTTAATGTTTTTCGTAGCGCATACAATAATTTTCGTAGTGCATTTGATATTGTAGCGCCCTTAAGGTGTATCGTAGCGCATTTGACATTTTTCATAGCGCATATAATATCGTAGCGCCCGTGAAATATTTCGTAGCGCATATGATATGTTTTGTAGCGCAATTGATTTCTTAGTGCACTTGAGACTTATTGCAGTGCTTTTGATATGTTTTGTAGCGCAAAATATTTCATAGCGCATATGATAGATATTGTAGCGCTATTGATTGATTCTGTAGCGCAAAAATTTCTTTAGCGCTGATAAGGAATTTTGTAGCGCCCATAATTAATTCTGTAGCGCTTTTGATTTTATGTTGTTCCAAGTGATAAATTTGTTTCCCAAGTTGTTGGAGAACAAATAGTAGCTGATAAATTTGTTTTTAAAGTTGTTAAAAACAAATAGGACGGATAAGTTTTCTCCTAAAGTTGTTAGAAAGAAACTTGATGTTGATTATTTGCGTTCCATGATGAAAAACAAATAGTTTTATTGATTCGTTTGATTCTAAGGTTGTTAAAAACAAACATGATTTTGATATTATTCGCCTTTCATAATGATAATGAAAAACAAATAGTTTGATATTCAATTTTGGATTGATATGTTAGGATGATTTGATATTGATGTTGTTTTGATGATGTATGTGAACAGGAGAGACTAGGTGTCCTGCAGTTACGAGAGACTTTCCCGAGCACATGGTCATTGATTCCGCATTTATTACAGTCTGATAGAGATGTGATTGATGCTTGTGGCTTGACTTCATTACTTGATATGCCCGAGGTTCACCTCAACAGGGCTCTATTGACAGCACTTGCAGAGCGATGGCATAGCGACACCAACACCTTTCATTTATTGACCGGCGAGATTACAGTGACCCCCGAGGACGTATATCGCATCCTACGGATCCCAGTGATGGGAGAGATAGTTGTTTTTGACAGACGAGAGGTTGGAGGTACTCTTTCTTTGAGACGGATATTCAGAGATGATCAGATTGCCGGATACTTCATCCCATGGGGTGAGATCACAGATACCTATCCACCGCTACCAGCTGTACTTGCAAGATTCATTGGAGGTGTGTTGTGCCCCGACCATAGGTCGAAGGGGTTTGCGATCGGATGGGGTCGTGTTTTGGAGAGTATGGTGATGCAGGGGACACGGTATGCATGGGGTACATGTATGCTAGCCCACCTATATGACGAGCTACATCATATCGTATATGGTAGAGGCTGGAGTTTTGCTGTTGGATGCTCATTACTACAGATATGGGCATGGGAGCATTTTGTAGTTTTACGTCCATTGACCTGAGGACATCGACCAGCTGGTCGAGCATACAGATGGAGATATGCACATATTATTGCTCAGCCTAGACTGGGCAAACTAGTGTATTGGCAGCGGCTTTTAGATAGTTTGGACACAGTATGCTGGAGGCCATATTTGGATTGTGAGCCATGGCCAGAGGATGCGAGGGAGATGCCTTTTGTATGCACTTCCAGATTTTTGATTGGATGGACTACATGGATCTTGGAGAGATTTCTTGCTGGACGTGTATTGCGACAGTTTGGTCGGATTTAGGGTATGCCCGTTGGTTCAGCTATTTATGCGCGGAAACAACCAGAGCTTGCAGTGTGGGGCCCACGAATCTCTTATGATGCAGCGGTGGCAGAGTTCACCAGTTTAGGAGCACAGATGTGGGATTACCAGGTGGATGTTCTTGATGCACGGGCGACACCAGAGTATGTACAGTATGTCCTAGAGCATCCACCACCACGTATGTTTGATCCTGATGAGGCCATTGCTCCTATTATTGCACAGAGACGTCGACAGAGGGACTCAGAGTCAGGAGATGATGATTCAGAGGACAGTGATGATGAGGAAAGTAGTGGAGATGATGACTCAGATGGAGATGATGGTGGTGATGATAGGGGTGGAGATAGAGGTGGCAGGAGAGGTGGTAAGAGAGGTGGTAGAGGAGGTGGTAGGAGAGGTGGACCACGGATGAGGCACACTGACCCATCCCCTTCCGTAGATTCGACAGTAGTAGGTCAGATATCATCTCTGTAGAGTACCGTACAGAGCTTGCAGGCTCAGCTATCACAGGCACAGGCCTTGATTTCACAGTTGCAAGGTCAGGTGACTTCAATCACTGCTGAGAGAGATGCAACTAGACAGTGAGGTGAGCAGGCCATTGCCTTAGCAGATAGCCTACAGAGAGTAGCAGGTAGCACTTTTCCAGGTGATATGATGAGAGAGGTTACTAGAGCCACACAAGAGGCAGAGTTCTATCGGACTAGATATCATGATTCAGTTCCACCTGAGCAGAGAGAGAGCTACACTCAGTCATGATCTACTCATGGTCGCTCTCGTACTACTAGCAGGGGTGTGACACAGCCATTACCTTTTAGAGGGCCACCAGGGACAGGCGGAGCAGGTCCATCAGGGGCAGGTGATACAGGTCCATCAGGGGCAAGTGGTACAGGTCCTAGGCTAGCTCCATCACAGGATAGCTCTGCCTAGTGCATTGCATATGATCTCTTTCATGATATTCTTTTGAGACATTTTGGATACACCGTGAGATGATCACATTTTTGATGATATTATATCTCTTGTAGTTTGACATCCTTGTACATTTTGACATTCATTTTTGAGATATGTGAAATGCAGTGATGATTTTACATAATATATGATGTGTATCCATACGATGTGTACTATGTGATGGTTTCATGATGCATGTTATTTATAATTGTTTGAGATGATGTTTATTTTGATGAATTGATATATATAGTATATGATGTATGTAATGTATGCTTTTTATAATTTTCTAATGCAAAAATGTAAAATGTATGAAATGATTTTTTTGTGAATGTCAAAATATACTCAGTCATGTATTTGAAAAGATATAAACATTTGATTCTTTGCCAGCTTTTTAGAAATTTATAAATGCAAAATGCAAATTCTAACATGAATGCAATCTATACTAACCATGCAGGACATTCATACAATATTGCCATTTGGAGAGCTTATACATGCTTTTGTATCATCATAGAGCTTTGAAATGTTGAAAGTTAATACAAGCATCAAAGGGTATGTTAGCACCAGTGATGACCTGAGTATTGCTTTCATGATTTTTAATATAGCAAGTTAATACAAGCATCTAGGTATAATTGAACCGAGATGACCTGAGTATTGCTTGCATAAACAGACAATAGTTAATCCTTTTCCCATGCGAATTCCAAAATGTCATCCATGATACATAGTAGAGCATGTCTCGCGACCAATTTGCATAGTACTAATGATTTCCTTGCAAATAGCAGACAAAGAAAAATCATACTCCTTCCTTGCTCTTCTAGTTCAGTACATCATCGAATTGCTCTAGAGATATGATAAAAAATCAAACCATTCCATTCTTGCTTAAAGTATTTCAAACATTTATTCAGATTAAGATCATCCAAGTTTTAGTTATCATTATTGATATTCTCACTTCGATAGTTGTTTGGATCATGTTGTTTTGATTTTCATTGGCATGAATATGTTTGTAATTGATTTGATATGACAATGTTTGTTTTGTTTTGTCAAGCTGTTATTTGTCTGTTTTTGGAATATCCTGAAAGCTCGTTGCCCCTCTCTTGTATGTTTCTGCGTTTTGCCCCCAGTGTAAACACAACCTAAAGATAAAAGATATGTACAAATTCATCAAGCCATGATGAAACCTAAAGATTCCAACCACATGATATGGATAATTAAAGATATATACAGATAAAAGATATGGAAATGGATGGATGATGCTGAAAGTGAAAACGAGACATAAACTAATAAATGGAGGAACCTATTTTTATCACAAGTAGCGCTTGTTTTCCAAGTTTTCACTACTTGTTTTTATTGCACTTTTTCAAAAAATTTCTATTTTTTATTTTTTTATTTTTTTTCAAGACTTTTTATGATTTTTTATGATTTTTATGATTTTTTTGATTTTTTCAGGACTTTTTATACATAGAACTTCTTGAGATGAATACTATTGATTGGCTCTTCAAACAGGTCCCCCTCTGATGTGGATAATTGATATGCTCCAGAACCATATGCTGCTACAATAACAAATGGACCAAGCCAATTAGGTTCAAATTTGCCTTTCTTTTCTCTATCTTGCTGATTACGTGGATTTTCTCTTAAAACTAAGTCACCCACTTGAAATGCCCGTGGTTTAACTCTGTGATTATAACTACGAGACATGACTTGTTGATAACCTTTCAAGTGATCAGCTGCATATTGGCGTATTTCATCTAACAGTTCGAGCTCTTGAAGGCGAGAAACTCGGTAGTCTTCATCAGTTATCAATCCCTTGAGTGAAACCCTAAGCGAAGGTATTTCAACTTCTAATGGTAAAATTGCTTCTGCTCCATAGACTAAAGCATATGGTGTAGCTCCTGTTGGTGTGTGAACACTGGTTCTGTAGGCCCACAAAGCTGGGTTGAGTTGAACATGCCAATCACGTCCAGCGTCATTTACTGTGTTCTTTAATATCTTCAAGATGGTTTTGTTAGAAGCTTCTGCTTGACCATTACCCTGTGGATAATAAGGTGTAGAGAACTTGTGTTGGATGTGAAATCTTTCACAAAGTTCATCAACATCCTGATTCTTAAAAGGTCTTCCATTATCAGTAACAATAGAATTAGGAATTCCATATCTACAAATAATGTAATTCAGGATAAATGAAGATATCTGTTTACCAATCACTGTTGTTAGAGGAACAACTTCAATCCATTTTGTAAAATACTCAGTAGTTGTAATGATAAATTTATGACCATTTGACGATGAAGGATGTATTTTACCAACAAGATCTAATCCCCACTGAGAAAAAGGCCATGTCGAAATGAAAGGTTGCAGTTCTTGTGCAGGTGCATGAATAAGATTCCCATGGATCTGGCATTTAGAACACTTCTTAACAAAAGTAAAAGAATCTTGCTCCATGGTAGGCCAATAGTGTCCCATTCTGACAAGTTTCTTCGCTAAGGTCAAACCACTCGAATGAGTTCCACAAATACCACCGTGAACCTCTTGTAAGGCTTTTTCAAATTCGTCGCGTTCAAGACATCTAAGGAGTGTACCATCAAGACCACGTCTATAAAGGATATTGGCAATTAAGGTATAACGGGATGATTGGCGAATGAAATTCCGTTTTTGGTTTCGGGATAAATCTGAAGGCAAGATGTTATCTTTCAAATAGGTATAAGTCTTGCCATATAAGAGTGAATCTGAACCGGTCAAATGACATATAACTTGGGTTTCAGGATTATCATATGCAGGAGAAAACAATTGTTCCACCAAGAATTCATACTTGTTTTGATCTTCAGATATTTGTAATAAAGAAGCAATGGTAGCCATTGCATCTGCAGCTTTATTATCAATCCTTGATATTTGTGAAAACTTAATTGACACAAAATATTTCTTATAATCATCCACCATGTTTTTGTATGGTAGCAACTTATCATCTTTAGTTTGATAATCATCATTAATTTGATTAATGACAAGTTGTGAATCACCATAGACTTCCAGCTCTTTAATCTGCCATTCCAAAGCTATCTTCAATCCTATGAGTAATGCCTCATATTCTACTATGTTATTTGTGCAAGGAAACATCAACCGATATGATCGTGAAATGGTATGTCCTTCAGGTGTAATAAAAAGAATCCCTGCCCCCGAGCCATATTGTGTATAAGATCCATCAAAGTACAATGCCCATGGTCTTTGAATTGTTGCTGTAAAGACATCTGCATCAGGAAACTCAATATGCATTGGATTGTCTTCTTGTAAAGGAGCTTCAGCTAACTGATCTGCAATGACTTGTCCTTTAATTGCTTTTCGATCTACATAGTGAATATCAAACTCACTTAAGATCATTACCCATTTTGCAAGTCTTCCTGTTAAAGTAGCTCTACTTAATAGGTATTTCAATGGATCTATCTTTGTTATCAGCTTAATTGTATGAGCCAACATATAATGTCACCACTTTTGAGAAGCAAACACTACTGCAAGACAAGCTTTTTCAATGAAACTGTAGTTTAACTCATGTCTTGTTAAGGTTCTGCTGATATAATATATAGCCCTTTCTTTACCTGTAGAGTCTTCTTGTGCTAGCAATGCACCCAAAGATACTTTTGTTGCTGAAATATAGAGTATAAGTGGCTCTCTTGGAATAGGCGGAATTAGAACTGGTGGATGTGTAAGATATTGCTTAATCTGATTGAATGCTGCTTCACATTTGTCATCCCATTTAAATGGAACATTTTTATGCAATAAATGTGTGAATGGCAAGCTTTTGTCTGCCAGTTGAGCTATAAACCTTCTGATGGACTGTAATCTTCCTTGCAATGATCTTAATTGACTGATATTTTGTGGTGGAGGCATGTCCATTATAGCTTGTACCTTTTCTGGATCAACTTCTATACCCTTTTCTGAAACAATGTACCCTAGGAGTTTTCCAGATGTAACACCGAAGACACATTTCTTTGGATTTAGTCGAACATTGAACTTCTCCATTCTAATAAAGATTCTTGACAAGATTTCCAGGTGTTCATCTCGTGTATGAGATTTGGCAAGTAAATCATCAACATAATCTTCCATGAATGTATGCATCATATCATGAAAAATAGTTGTCATTACTCTTTGATAAGTAGCTCCAGCATTCTTTAACCCGAATGGCATTACATTCCAACAATAGGTACCCCAAGGACATGTGAACGCTATTTTATCTTGATCTTAAGTTGCAATTTTTTGTCGGTTTGTATCCTAGAATCCATCTAATGAATACATTGCATGGCCGGTGATTAAGTCAACAATCATGTCTATGTTAGGCAAAGGAAAATCATCTTTAGGGCATGCTTTATTTAAATCCCACAAAACCTGCACGAGAAGCCCTAAGTCCCTTCCATCACGGCTTTGAAAGCGAATTTCACAATGTTTGAAATCCATTACGCATAGTCAATAGTTGAATGAATCCAGCATCTAAAAGCTTCTTTAATTCTTCCCTTGACCAATAATGCAACATGTGGATGCACCTACGACTTCTTCGGGTTTTATCGGGTTTGATGATGCATTATCAGATTAGGATCTAACCCTAACGCTCGACATATACGTGTGATGAAGTACTTGAGAGAAAGTTGTTTGATTATCCTTCAAAATTGCATAAATTTACGGGCTTCTTCAGAAACATTAATGATGCTGCAATTTGCAAAACTTTTGGCTGCTCTGTTGTACTTATGTTGATTGATTCTGTTGGTTCAATCAAAATAGAAGATCTTTCATGATAATACTTGGGAAGAGTGTCAAGTTTCTCATCCTTCAATGCCTCAGAAAGATTTTCACTGTCAGATTCGCTCTTTATTTTTCTTTTGTTTTGATCTATCACTGCCTTTTTTCGGTTTTCACCAATAGATCCATCTTTTATTTCATTTATTTTGCAGCTAAGAGACTTGACACTCTCCTTGTCAAAATCATAAGTATAAGATTCTTGAATGAAACAATTGTTTTCTTCATTTGAGGAACAAAGGAAAGTTATAACATCTTCATCATTACTGAATGTAGGAATGTGGATAGGT
>VDFB02182354.1:0-28846 GCA_007258455.2 Sequoia sempervirens
GTATGAAATCTAAATATTTTATTTTTTTATATAAATTAAATTTTGTATTTTTCTTTTGATGTGTGCCACCCTCTTTTTTATCTTTTATAACTTATATTCCTTTCAGTTTCATAAATGAAATTTGACTTTTTTATATTATTAATATATTAATTTAATTTAAATAATCTTTAAAATAATTGAATATGTATTTTTGTTTAATATATTATATATTATTTTTTATATATTTTAATATTAATAAATTATTCTTAGAAGATTCTAGTAGTCAAGCATAATATCAATATAGGAAAAACTATATTATTAATATATTAATTTAATTAAAATAATGTTCAAAAAATTGAATACATACTTTTTAAAAATATATATTATTTTTTATGCATTTTATCATCTTCAATAATTATGTATGTATCGATATTTTTTAATATTAAGAGAATTGAGGATAATTACTTTTAGAAGAGTCTAATCGTCAAACATAATATCAATATAGAACAATTCTCATACCAAACTTTACAACAAACAATTAAGAAAAATTATAAATTCTATTCACATTAATAAATCTCATAAACTATCTAATAAAAAAAACAATAAATGTGATTAAAATAACATTTCTAAGTGTAATGTGAACATCTCTATTGGGTGAAAACTAAACTAGATAGGTAAAACCTCTTTTCATACTAACATGAAACTCTATCAAACTATGTTTATAAAATCATTCTAAACATGTATCTAAAAAAATTTAAATACCCTATCCATAGATAAGAAAACACTATTAGTTTGATTTCTCCTTTGCCTAACATTTTTAGGATGTAAAGCACTTAGAAATTTTGTAATCATAAAATTTTAATAAAATTGTACTTTAAAAAATAACATGTCCACCATTCTTAAAAACATGCTTTTAAAAGTATATATGTAGTCTCATGAAAAACATGCCATCTGCCATCTGGTTGCACTCTCTTTTCTATGTCCTAATTTTTTAACTTATTATTTAAATAGTAAATGAAATTTTAAAATTTAATCTGTTTTATTATAATGAAGTATTATTTCATAAAATGATTAAATTAATAAATATTATAATTCTATAAAACAATTATTTAAATTGAAAGTTTAGATATTTATTTTTAACATTTATGTTTAAGAATTATTATTTTAAAATTTAATTGAGGTATGCGATTATTTTAAGAATTATTATTTTAATTAGTATTTGTTTTGAATTAATTTTTATAATCAATAATTATTATGGGGTTAAATTGTAAAACAAATAGAATTTTAGAACGGAACACTTTGACCCGAGGCTATGAACGGGATACAACCATTCAACAATACCACCCCAATGGGGTTTGAACCTTGGTGGCAAGAACAACAATGCCACCTATAAACCATCACACCATGCCAATACCAGCATATTGTATATATATTATAGTACGATGATAAATTTTAGTTTTAATTTAATTTATTTGTAGTAAGTAATTACTATAATTTAAATGATTATTTTCAAAACTAGAAAATAAATACTTTATAAATTTTAGAAATTAAAATTTAGTTTAAGTTTAAATTTTATATTGTTGTGATTTGATTAATTATTTTTTATGATTAATAATTCTAACCAATTCCCTTCTGAAATGGAAAGATGGAGGTAATGGAAGAAATGGAAGTAGAAAAATCAATCAAAGAGAAATGATTTTTGAAATATGTTTTGTTAAATAATTCACATGTATACATTGATCATAGATTAAAATTTTTTAAATAGAAAAATTTCTCAAGTTCTTATTGGTTAAAATGAGAATTATTAATAACAAGTTAAATTCTAGTGGTGCCTATAGTTCCTTGGGAGGAACTAATAATTCAATAAATTAGTTATTACGAGAATATGCAAACACACTTCAATATTAATTTATAGAGTTTTTTTCTAAGAAAATAATTCAATAAATTAGTTACTATGAGAATATGGAAACATACTTCAATATTAATTTAGGGAGCTTCTTGCTAAGAAAATAATTCGGTCAAATAGTTATTACAAGAATATTTAAACAAAAAATACTTAAATTGAATAAATTATGAAAAATTATACTAATCAGATATCGTTGAAATGCAATACAACATATGTAACTTCCACAAAAATATCTATAATCATGTTAAACTCATAACTATACAATTAAATATTGATTAACAAATTTGATGAAAAAATTATAAAAAAATTAGAAAAGAACATTTAAATGAGAAAACAAACTGTGGACAAATCTTTTATTTTGATTTGATTAACCAACAGTACATATTGTAGTTGATGTAAGGGAGTTTTAACTATAAGCTTCTTAATAGGTAACGACTAAATTAGTAGTAATTGCATGAGAATACCATTTATTACAATAAACTCAATCGGAAAAGGTAAATTGTAGAAGTTAAAGATTATTATGCAGATCTCTTAATACATTGTAAACTCTCTTTTATCCTGTCCCTTAATATCCTTATCGTCTCTTGATACAAAACACCTAATCTTTTCACAAAAGTTGCACCCTTTCAGATAAAACGGTGACAAAATTTTTTCGAATGATAATTATTGTTTAAAATAACACTACACAAAATACTTACACGACATATACAATAAAATATCTTGCTGCATTCAACGCATAAAAATTATAATTACAATAAAAAATAAATTTTGGAGTAGAATATCTTACTAAATGAAACAGTTATATGCCATGTTTGTTAACACCATGTAGTGTGAATAAACTAAATGAATGGCTTCCCTCCGAGAAAATTATTTTAAATTGGAATAAGAGAGGAAAGAAAGTAATGAGTAAATGTCCTCTCTAACACCCTTCACTAATACATTTATCTATATGCCCACATAATAACTCTGTAGCTGTTGTACATAACAAATCATATAGATTTCTTATTTCAAGAAAATGGGCAGCCAAAAGAATGTGGTAGAAGGTCTCCTGATTTTTATCAGCAGCAACAGCTTTTTGAACGAATTCTGTATCCCATTTCTTCACGTCCTCTTCTGATATAGTGTTGGATTTTGCATGAACATGGAATTTACAAAACTCTAATACCATCTCCAACACTTTACCATTTTTTATGTTATGATAGGGAATAGGAAACTTTAGAGGCTCCGTTCCCGTGTATACGTCTGCAAATTTTTTTACGAACTCTGATTCCATTGCAACCATTTTCTCCACTTGGAAATCTTCAAAGACTTCCTCATCCCTGAACAGCCTGAATGTCACTGTATTTGCTGCCATTTTATTCTCCTTAAAATTGAGTATAGCTGTTGAAATAGTATGCAAGCTAATTTAACCGTAAAATCAGAGATAAAAGAGTAGAATTCCCAAAGAAACACTATATTGAATATGGAACATTTAGTTTCCAGTTTATACCCTCCTCTTTCTCAAAACTTGAGGGGGTGCGACCTTTCCCTTAATTTTGTTGTCAGAATTTAAGAGAATAAATGTGAAATTTAAGGGGAACAAAAGTTTGAAATTACAGATTTAGATAAGGTTTCCTTTGTGTGATTCTCACTTAATAGTGAATTAGGATGAAGTCGCCATTATTTTATTTTATTATATTGTTTACAATTATTAGAAGAATTATTTTTTTTATTTTTCAATTCTTGTAATTCTTTATTGTTCTAGTTTTATTTTTTAATAAATGTTTATTTTTTAATTTTGTATGTGTATAGTGACTTTATGAGATTTCATTACAAAATATTATAAATATGAGTGCGGTGATATGCAATATCTTTAACATGATTCATACTATTGCAAAATATTTGGAAAGCTACTAGATTGCTTGCAAACCAAATAAAAATTAAAGAAAATATTTTTGGTTTACATAAGATTGCAATTATACCTTGTATCCTCCATCACTCATGAGCCCACAACTCCTTCATACAATGAACCATTTGAAAGAAAACCATGTGCATTAAGATATTTATTTTCTTCGTTAGTGTCACATTCCTAATAGTTATAATAATCATATAAATAAGAGGAATATCTAACAAATACATCTATTAAATGTAGGGTGACATAAATATAGAGGCTATAGATATTTAATGAAAATTTTAATTATTTTATATAAGTTTTCTACAGAGGTTTAAAATAGGGTATGAACATTGATGGAATGATCAAAGTAATTAAGATAAGTTTGCTAGATTGCATGGGTTGCAAGAAAATGTGAATTATTTTCACAAAAAAAATTGGTTCTTTAATGGTAGAGGAAAAATAGATGGATGCTACACATACATGTACTAATATGGTTTTACTATGTAACTTCTACTTAGATATTATATTTTATAAAAAAATTGTGAAGATATGTTATAAAAGTTTGAGTGCTATCTATTTAATAAAAAAATCCACGTATCATATTCAAACTAAGCATATAAATTATCAATATCATTAGTTTATAGTGTGATTCTTAATAAAAATGTTGTAATACAAAAAAAAGAAATTTTGAAAAATATATTAAATTTTCTTATGAAACAAATGAGTGTGAATAAGTTTTACTAGTATAAGAGGCTATAGGCCTTTCCTCTTCTCACAAATTTTATTTCAAGTTTTTTATATGTCTTTGTAATTTAAATATCAAGTAAGAGAATGTTTGTGTTATATTACCATCTACTTGCAATCCTAATTAATATTTTTCTCAAAAAAAAGAATTAGGGCCTAAAATTTTGCCTTGAACTTTGATTTTAATCTTTTAAAAATTTAAGATGATAGTGTTAGAAATCACAAAAACCATGAAAGATAGATTTGGAAATTGTAAAAAACATCGAAAGTCCCTTAAAAAGTTCTTAAAGTAAAATCCAAAACATTATTAGTGTATGAGTTGTAACCAGTTAAGAAAGCTAAACCTTTGGGCTGCAAATGAAGATTTTAAGCTAGTTCGGATATTATTCTAATGTGATACATACAAAAAAATTAATAGTGAATGAGTTGTTTGGGCAACAAATGAAGATTTTAAGATAGTTCGGATATTATTCTAATGGACTTGAATAAGTTGGTGAGGGTAAAATATTAAAAATAGAAGTTACATAGGTAATTTTTTCAATGAATATTAGTGCATGAATTTTTAATTTTAGCAATGATTATAGTGAAAATTAATTTAGAAAAAGTTCTTTGTTATTTTTTATTTCTGTTTTGTATACCAATAAATAGTCATAAAATTTCTATAGATTGTATGATATATGTTTCCTACAACGACATGTCCTTAGTGTCATATAACTAGATTTTTCTCTAATATGTAGTGGGAATGTGATAACTTATCTAAGGCATTGATGTCATTTTCAAACTTTTAATTCATTACAACAGATACAAGTATTTCAACTATGGGTGTATGAGATATGAATTAGTAAATCAATATTAAAGCATAAATAATTATGAATGGAAAATAATAAGTAATTCGTATAAAAATAATTAAATTTGTTGATGTGAAATATTCATTCGAGTAATAATTTGAACTATTTCAAGTACATGAAATATCAAAAATGCATAAGTCAGGGGTGTCTGACTAATCATGGAGGGTGGTATGGAGCCCCCTGATAGTCAATTGAAGAGCTGAACTCAAAATATGATGGTAATATGCATGCAAAATCTTTCAAAGACATAATGGTTGGTGAGGAGGTGTTCTTGCCACCTAGTGCAAAGTTTGTGGTGCAATATCACGAGGATGGAGAATATGGGGGAATTGTAGAGTGAGGTAAGTGTCCCACTACTTCCTCTAAATTGGATATCTTAGTTTTGAACCATGAAATAAACAAGGAAATCTATGAAGAAGATAACAAATTAAAAAATGTGGAAATATTTTTTGCAATGGTGGACCTCAATAAGGTCCCATCTAGGAAGTATAGGGATAAATGGTTTGCTTGTGTTTAGCGTAAGAAATTAGGGATTGATTTTTCTTATACAAAATTATTTGGAAAGGATGTTTTTTCATTTTCTTAAATAACCATGGATGCAAGAATTTGTAATTAAAAAGAAATTTTGGAGCATTAGGAAAATGGTTTTTTGGGATCTATCTTTGTTGCCATAGGCCCTCAATGATGAAATCCTGGCTCTTTTGAGCCCTAGGTGGATGGTTATTAAAACAAAACCCCCTGAGTATGGAAATTTCTTCCTCTCTTGCTTGAAACATATTGATGAGGGCCACACCACCCAAAAAGCCACACAAATCACAACAAAAGATACCGACATACAAGATTCGGGACAAAAAAATGACTCACTTTCAATTATTTTTAGAAAATAAAATTATAGATTCAAAGCTTACATGCTACAGCCTCATGGGCTTGATTCATTACAACAAAATAAACTCTAAAAAGAAAATATACTATTTGAAGCCACATTCTGCACCATTGTGGATACCTTATACAACCCCTACTTAGCCCTTTTTATTTTCCCTAATAACCACCCTAGAATGTTCTAGAATGTTCAAATTTTCCCTTTTGTTTTGGTGCCAAAAGTCCCTTCATTCAATGTCTAGCCAAGAAGAAATTTTTCATAAAATTCACCTTAGAGGACCAAATTCACGGGCCATAAATTTATATCTACGTGTTTAATTTGCTATTAATATATATCATTGGAAAGCTCTCGACGAGCTCTACAATGTATAAACCAATCATAGGTTGGTTCAACCACTTTTTGAGCTATTTTAAGGCCTCTAAAGTTTTATATCTAAATTTGAAGCTACATTGGAGAAATTTCTTAGGATTGAAACTTTAATTTCTCCCAAACCATGCAAGATATTGAGGTGATTCTTTTGTGACCAGAGATATTTTTCAATTATGCTCCTTAGGGTAAATTTTTCAGGTCCATACAAGCCTGTTTAGGCTAACTTATTAAAAATAGTAAGTGCCCAATTTTTTCTATTTTTGATGTTTGATGGTCTTACACCCCTTAAGTGCCATCATGGGACTAAAAAAAACTAAAGAAAATAAAGAAAATAGTTTTTTCTTAGGTGATACAATATTTCCCTACATCATTGGATGCTCTTACATTAGACACCTAGGGTATTTTGAAAAGTGACCCTGTCACTTCTCAAGAGTTAGAGGGAAACCAATATGGATAACCTCAACCTCAAACAACTATGATGAATCTTCAATAGGCCTTCTTCTCCATTTCAACAAGTACTCTTTATATTGCCTCTTTCTCGTACTTCTACCCACAGGGTTATTCAAGATTTCTTCTATCTCTTCCTTCTCTAAAGTAGGTGTTGGAATTTTCAACTATTCATTTATCGAACCATCCTCTATATCAACTTCATGATAATCTATCAAATCATTAATTTTGAACATAGGAGAAATGTTTATTCCACTAGGAAACTATACCTCGAATAAGCATTTCTTGAATCATGCTTCCTCAAGATCTTGCATGGTCCAAAATTCTTCATATATATGGTTTATGATACCTCCAAGGTTTGCTTGCAGCAACTTATTAGAAGACTTCACTCTACCTTCCACCAAGAACCTGACAATTTTCTAGGCTCTACCCTGACTTAGATCATTAACTAAGCCTGCCCTAACTCTGTTACAAGAGTTACAAACCTTGTGCTTAACCTTAGAGGATTCAACACCTTTCAGCTAATTGCTCTTCCCTTGGACTTGTAGAAGGATCTAAGTGCTAACTTTCTCCATCCGGGACTTGAACTTTGCGGGAGTTAGAAACACTGCCTCTTGCATTTCAACTTCATTTGAATTCATCTTGAGGTTCCAATCGCCTTCACTCCTACCCATCTCAAGCTTTGCCTTGAAGTGGCCTAGTTTACTAGCCCTTACCAGTCACTCATTGGCTTTTTATGCCAAAATTCTCCACACAACCTGGCAAACAAAACACATTTCCTGACACCCTTTTTAGGCTTTTAAATCTTGCATAGGTTGTCAAGTCACTGTCAGTACCGTACAAGGGATTCCTACAATCAAGGAGGATTAGGGCTAGTAGGCCTAATAGCTAGGGTTTTAGGAATTTCTTGCTGATTCCTCACACTATTGGATTGTTCAAGCCTCAATCCTTTCCAACCTGTCAAATTGTGACCAAAACCTTCTTGAATCTGTATAGATTCTATATTGTACCTTCTGCCCTTGCCTGAGTTCTCAACTTTTTCCTACCAAACTCCTAATCGGGTTACAATAGCTCGCCTAGGGTTTGGTTTTCAAAATCATTGCTTGGCTTTCTAGATCTCCTACTCCTACATATATACAAAGGACTGGCTCCATTCCCATATTCCACCAATTGTAGGTAAACCCCGTGATCAGTGTTTATGGGGGAGCCATTTGAAGTCACACTGCTCAAAATAGAAATGCAAATCCCTACACTCTAATCTATGAAATAGAAACAACAAATCTACTCTTAAGGACTTTGAATACAAGATGAAGATTGTTCTACTCTATCCAATAAACATAAACACAGGGTTAAAATAGTATATACAAAGCCTTAGTAACACTGTTTCTCAAGAACACATGGGTAACACAGAAAAATACAGAATTTCTGCCAAACTGTCCTCTATTTCTCATGCTTTCCTTTCTTGACTCAATTAAACAATTGCAAATATTTTTGATTGTTTATATTTCACAATTACATGCCAAAATAGAAACAAAATGAATTTGAAAGCTATCTCTTGAATATCATCTCAATTTTTTTAATGTTGGCTTTAATTAGAACTCAAATACATTAGGAAGGCTTTAATTAGAATTCAAAATACTTTTGGAAATTCTTTAAGACTTATACACTTAAATAATTGGTCATATGCTGTCCTGAGTTCCTACATGCTACAAATATATGAAAATGGCGATAAATATGCCTAGTAAATGGCCGACAAAAATTCCTTTATATTTTAAATTTTTTGGGTGCTCCACTATATCTTAAAACTCCCATTCTAGCACATAAAAATATTGACATTATCTGTGTAATCCAATTTCCAAAAACAGAAATTATCATAAAAATTGTTTTCATATGATCATTCGATCTGGATTTCGCATAACAAAATATAGCACTAAGTAATAGATTAGACATACTTAGATTGTGTAATTTAAATTTTTGAGAGATTAAAGAAGTCTTATAATGTTTTCGGTACTCACACTTCAATATTAATTTATGGAGCTTGTTACTAAGAAAATAATTCAATAAATCAGTTATTATGAGAATATGCAAACACACTTCAATATTAATTTATAGAGTTCGTTGTTAAGAAAATATTCAATCAATTAGTTACTAGGAGAATATGAAAAACACACTTCACTATTAATTTATGGAGCTTCTTGTTAAGAAAATAATTTAGTCAAACAGTTATTACAAGAATATGTAAACAAAAAATACTTAAATTGAATAAATTATGAAAACTTACATTAATAGATAGACATCATTGAAATACAATACAACATATGTATCTTCCATGAAAATATCTCTAATCATGTTAAACTCGTAACTCTACAATTAAATATTGATTAACAAATTTGATGAAAAAATTATGAAAATTTAGAAAACAACATTTAAATGAGAAAACAAATGAGAAAACACTGTGGACAAATCTTTTATTTTGATTTGATTAACCAACAGAACATATTGTAATTGATGTAAGGAACTTCTAATTATAAGCTTCTTAATAGCTAAGGACTAAATAAGTAGTAATTGCAGAGAATACCATTTATTACAATAAACTCAATCGGAAAAGGTAAATTGTAGAAGTTAAGATTATTATGCAGATCTCTTAATACATTGTAAACTCTCTTTTATCCTGTCCCTTAATATCCTTATCGTCTCTTGATACAAAACACCTAATCTTTTCACAAAAGTTGCACCCACTTTCAGATAAAACGGTGACAAGATTTGTTTGTATGATAATTATTGTTTAAAATAGCACTACACAAAATAATTACACGACATATACAATAAAATATCTTGCTGCATTCAACAAATACAATTATAATTATAATAAAAAATAATATTTTGGATTTAGTATATCTTACTAAATGAAACAGTTATATGCCATGTTTTTTAACACCATGTAGTGTGAATAAACTAAATGAATGGCTTCCCTCCGAGAAAATTATTTGAAATTGGAATAAGAGAGGTAAGAAAGCAATGAGTAAATGTCCTCTCTAACACCCTTCACTAATACATTTATCTATATGCCCACATAATAACTCTGTAGCTGTTGTACATAACAAATCATATAGATTTCTTATTTCAAGAAAATGGGCAGCCAAAAGAATGTGGTAGAAGGTCTCCTGATTTTTATCAGCAGCAACAGCTTTTTGAACGAATTCTGTATCCCATTTCTTCACGTCCTCTTCTGATATAGTGTTGGATTTTGCATGAACATGGAATTTACAAAACTCTAATACCATCTCCAACACTTTACCAGTTTTTATGTTATGATAGGGAATAGGAAACTTTAGAGGCTCCGTTCCCGTGTATACGTCTGCAAATTTTTTTACGAACTCTGATTCCATTGCAACTATTTTCTCCACTTGGAAATCTTCAAAGACTTCCTCATCCCTGAACAGCCTGAATGTCACTGTATTTGCTGCCATTTTATTCTCCTTAAAATTGAGTATAGCTGTTGAAATAGTATGCAAGCTAATTTAACCGTAAAATCAGAGATAAAAGAGTAGAATTCCCAAAGAAACACTATATTGAATATGGAACATTTAGTTTCCAGTTTATACCCTCCTCTTTCTCAAAACTTGAGGGGGTGCGACCTTTCCCTTAATTTTGTTGTCAGAATTTAAGAGAATAAATGTGAAATTTAAGGGGAACAAAAGTTTAAAATTACAGATTTAGATAATGTTTCCTTTGTGTGATTCTCACTTAAGAGTGAATTAAGATGGAGTCACCATTATTTTGTTTTACTATATTGTTTACATTATTAGAAGATTTAAAAAAAAAAAAATTCAATTCTTGTAATTCTTTATTGTTCTAGTTTTATTTTTTAATAAGTGTTTTTTTTTAATTTTGTAAGTGTATAGTGATTCTATAAGATTTCATTACAAAATATTACAAATATGAGTGGGGTGATATGCAATAATTTGGTAAGCTACTAGATTGCGTGCAAACCAAATAAAAATTAAAAAATATATTTTTGGTTTACATAAGATTGCACTTATACCTTGTATCCTCCATCACTCATGAGCCCACAACTCCCTCGTAGAATGAACCATTTGAAAGAAAACCATGTGCATCAAGATATTTATTTTCTTCATTAGTGTCACATTCCTAGTAGTTATAATAATTATAAAAATAAGAAGAATATTTAACAAATTTATCTATTAAATGTAGGGTGACATGAATATAGAGGCTACAATATTTAATGAAAATTTAATTATTTTATATAAGTTTTCTATGGAGGTTTAAAATAGGGTATGAACATTGATGGAATGATCAAATTAATTAAGATATGTTTGCTAGATTGCATGGGTTGTAAGAAAATGTGAATTATTTTCATTAAAAAAAAATGGTTCTTTAATGGTAAAGGAAAAATACATGCATGCTACACATACATGTACTAATGTAGTTTTACTATGTAACTTCTACTTAGATATTATATTTTATAAAAAAAATTATGAAAATATGTTATAAAAGTTTGAGTGCTATCTATTTAATACAAAAATCCATGTACCATATTCAAACTAAGGATATAAATTATCAATATCATTAGTTTATAGTATGATTCTTAATAGAAATGTTGTAATACAAAATATAGAAATTTTGAAAAATATATTAAATTTTCTTATGAAACAAACGAGTGTGAATAAATTTTACTAGTATAAGAGGCTATAGGCCTTGCCTCTTCTCACAAATATTGTTTCAAGTTTCTTATATTTCACATTTTTGTGTTATATTACCATCTACTTGCAATCCTAATTACTATTTTTCTCTCTCAAAAAAAATTGAGGGCCTAAAATTTTGCCTTGAACTTTGATTTTAATCTTTTAAAAATTTAAGATGATAGTGTTAGAAATCATAAAAACCATCAAAGATAGATTTGGAAATTGTGAAAAACATCGAAAATCCCTCAAAAAGTTCGTAAAGTAAAATCCAAAATATTATTAGTGTATGAGTTGTAACCAGTTAAGAAAGCTAAACCTTTGGGCTGCAAATGAAGATTTTAAGCTAGTTCGGATATTATTCTAATGTGATACATACAAAAAATTAATAGTGAATGAGTTGTTTGGGCAACAAATGAAGATTTTAAGATAGTTCGTATATTATTCTAATGGACTTGAATAAGTTGGTGAGGTTAAAATATCAAAAATAGAAGTTACATAGGTAATTTTTTCAATGAATATTAGTACATGAATTTTTACTTTTAGCAATGATTATGGTGAAAATTAATTTAGAAAAAATTCTTTGTTGTTTTTTATTTCTATTTTGTATATCAATAACTACCATAAAATCTCTATAGATTGTATGATATATACAATCACATGTTCTTAAATGTTTTGAAAAGGAAAAATAGGTTTTATAGGGACCGAAACCACAGAGTTAAAATAAACAAAGATAGATCAAACAAAGTTTGAACAAATAGACAACTATCCCAAAAAAGGAAATGACAGAAAAGAGAGACAACAGGGCCCAAAAAAAGGACCACCAAAAAGCCAGAAACAACAACAGCAGCACTACTCCAAGGTATTCATCAATTCCTCGCTTCCTTTTCAACTTCACTCATATCCTTTAACCCTTACTTGAGTATTTGAACCATATGTGGAGAAGCAGGGGCCTTCCTCTTTGTATTAGCCCAGGGTGCGAGTCGAAACCCCTTCAACAATAGCTACTGCAACCTCTGTCCGCATCCAAGTCCACGACCAATGAGCCCTTTTGATTTTTTTCCAACTTTTCCACCATAGCATTGATAATAATGGTGTTGTGCCTAGCAATTTTATAATTATTCGCCACAGTGGCCCTGATGTTTTGGCCAATCTTGGACATATTGCTCTCCAACTTTGTTAATCTTTCCTCCTGCAACTGTTGTCTTTTCCCCGGTAAGGAGGTGTCCTTCCTCTCAAGACCCTGACTCTAGATCCCTAATGATCATTCAAAACAAACCTTCTGGGCCCACTTAAGACAACTAAAAAACCATCAAGTACTTTTTTCAGCCACACCCATTATGTCCTTAGGCCTAAGGCTATTTAGGGCATAATTGATAACTAGATTTTCTTTAATATGTAGTGGGAATGTGATAACTTATCTAAGGCATTGATGTCATTTTTAAACTTTTAATCCATTGCAATAGATACAAGATATTTCAATTATGGGTGTATGAGATATGAATTAGTAAATCAATATTAAAGAATAAATAATTATGAATGGAAAATAATAAGTAATTTGTATAACAATAATTAAATTTGTTGATGTGAAATATCTATTCGAGTAATAATTTGAACTATTTCAAGTACATGAAATATCAAAAATGCATAAGTCAAGGGTGTTTGACTAATCATGGAGGGTGGTATGGAGCCCCCTAATAGTTAATTGAAGAGCTGAACTCAAAATATGATGGAAATATGCATGCAAAATCTTTCAAGGACATAATGGTTGGTGAGGAGGTGTCCTTGCCAACTAGTACAAAGTTTGTGGTGCAATATCATGAGGATGGAGAATATGGAGCGATTTTAGAATGAGGTAAGTGTCCCACTACTTCCTCTAAATTTGATATATTAGTTTTGAACTGTGAAATAAACAAGGAAATCTATGAAGAAGATAATAGATTAAAAAATGAGGCAATTTTTTGTGCAATGGTGGACCTCAATAAGATCTTAGCTAGGAAGTATAGGGATAAATGGTTTGCTTGTGTTTAGCATAAGAAATTAGGGATTCATTTCTCTTATACAAAATGATTTGTAAAGGATTTTTTTTATTTTCTTAAAAAACCATGGAATGAAAGAATTTGTAATTAAAAAGTAGTTTTGGAGCATTAGGAAAATGGTTTTTGAGGATTTGGCTTTGTCGCCATAGGTCTTCAATGATGAAATCCTGGCTCTTTTGAGCCCTAGGTGGATGGTTATTAAAACAAACCCTTCGAGTATGGTAATTTCTTCCTCTCTTGCTTGAACCATTTAATGAGGGCCACACCACTAAAAAACCCACATAAATCACAACAACTACCAAGAAGATTACTCGTTTTCAATGCAATCAAAGCTTATAGCCTATGGGATTGTTGTCAAATTGTACAAAACCAAATCTGCATACTACCTTCTGCCCCTGCTTGCAACCCTCGCCATTATCCTTCTTCTAAGGTCAGTCCTTGATTCCATCTATCAACTAACCCTAACTGTGCCTCTAGGATGCTCCCAACAATAGATTATTACTTGAATACACATTCCATGCTTACATATCCCTTCACACAATGTCCACGCTATCAAAGCTTCAATATTCTTCTCCAAACAACTCTTGATCACCACACTAGGAATGTGAGCCCCTTAATTAAGCATGAGCACATTTGCAAGGTGTATGTACCAACTAGAAACCTTTCCTTTTGCAAATGAACCACGACTTCATCTCCTATCTATAATTCCTTATACCTCCTTTACTAATCTGACTGAGCCTTATATTGTGAGTTCATCTTGTTGATGTGTTTCTTCACTTCTTCATGCAAATTTTTTAGGTGCTCAACAAAATCTTCAACCTCAACACTAATCTTCTCCCCCTTCTCCATCTTTCTTAGTTTAGAAGCATTTCTTGGACTAATCCTGTATACAATCTAGAATGGTGATTTACCAGTGCTCCTATTAATAATTTTTTTGTAAGCGAATTTCACTTGCAATATAATCAAATCCAATCCCTTGGGCTTATCTCCAACTAAGCATCTTAGCAGGTTGCCCAAACTCCTATTCACCACCTCTGTTTTTCCATCATTCTATGGATTGTGAGCAAAAATAAACTTTAAATCTGTCTTTAGCTTCTTCCATAATGTCCTCTAAAAATAACCAACAAATTTTGTATCTTTGTCTAAGACTATACTCTTTGGTATACCATGTAGTCTCAATACCCCTTTGAAAAGCAACTCCACAACATGAATTTCATCGTTGGTCTTATGACATGGAATGAAATGTACCATCTTTGTAATTTTATCCACCACCACAAATATGGAACCGTGCTCTCTTTGTGTCCTTCACAAGGAAAGAACAAAATCCATGATTATATCCTCCCATGCCCTCTCAGGTATAGGTAATAAATGATAAAATCTAGTATTCTAACTTGTTCCTTTTGCCATAGGACATACTCTGCAACTTTGTACAAACTTCTTCACATCTTGTTGTAATTGTGGCCAATAATAATTTTCACTAACAAGAGCAATGGTCTTATCATGACTAAAATTTCCAGCCAATCCTCCAGTATGCTTCTCCTTGACTAGATTCTATCTCATAAAACTCCTTGGAATGCACAATTGGATTCCTCTAAACAACATCTATCTTGGATTAAGAAATCCAACCATATCATCCTATCTAATGTAATAGGTTCCAAAAAATCCTTCCAAGCTTCTACAAAGTTTGGATCTTCTAGATACAAACTCTTAAGTTCATTAAACCCAACAACCTCTATATCCATCTCTATCAAAAAAAAAATTCCTTCTACTTAAAGCATCTACAACTCTGTTTGACCTTCCATTCCTATCCTTCAAAATAAAACTATAACGCTACCAAAACTCAACCCATTTGAAGTGTCATTGATTCAACTTTCCTTAACTATTGAGATACTACAAAGCTTGGTGATCAATATATAAAACAATTTTTTTTGGCAACAAATAGTGTCTCGATTTCTTCAAATCTTGAATTATAGCATAAAGCTCTTTATCACAGAAGAATATTTCTTCTTAGCATCATTTAACTTCTCACTAAAGTAGGAAATAGGCTTACCTTCTTGACTCAAAATAACTCCTATGGCAGTGCCACTAGCATCACAATCTACTTGAAAGATCTTATTGAAATCCGGATATGCCAAAATAGGTTGATCTATAACTTTCTTCTTTAATATATCAAAACTTTTAGTTGCTCCTATAAAAACTCTATTCTATCCCATCTTATTTCTTCAATTAGAGGTGCACAAATACTACTAAAACTCATAATAAGATTTTTATAAAAACTTCCTAGACCATAAAATGATCTTACCTTTATAACACTCCTTGGGGTAAGACATTCAATCATATCTCTCACCTTCTTCAGATCCATTTTAAGACACTCTATCGAGACAAAAAAACCCACATACACCAACTCCCTTTTTAAAAAACTACATTTCTTAATATTAATCAAAAAAATCTCCTAAACCGTTCATTTTTTGGTTCGTACGTACTTCTCTAGCTCTTCTAGCGTTTTTCACCCAAAAGGAGAGAGATAGGGCCCAAAATGCTAAGGGTTCATTCAAAATTAGTTTGAGGATGGAAGGAATATTTATGTGAAGCATATGTGGATGTGTCTGAATGCTTACAAATGAGAATAAATGAATGTATGTTAACCTAATGCAAGATGTCGGAGAGCACAATGTTGATTGCAAATATGAAATAGAAACCTAAACGAATTAAAAAATAAATCATGAAACTGAATAGAGTGTACCTAGGGAAGGATTATTGATGCTGGAAAGTTCTAGAATGTTCCAAAAGTCACTATTAATCGCCACTAGGACTGATTCACCATGCATGGTCAATCAATCCTACTTCTAATGAAAATCCCAGGAAATAGGTTTCTGACTACCGGGAGCTGAATTATGACAAAACCACTTTTCAGGCCAATAGATGGGCCTCATTCACCATGGGTGGAAAATTATTCCACCTATACGAATTTGTGAATTCAAGAGTAGATTCTGTGGAGCTAGATCTGCACTTTTGCTTCCATAGGTGTCTACTTCTAAAATTGTTGGATCTGGGTCTGAAAGTGACATTTTGTGGATATTTTGACTTGAATGACTTTGCATCTCAATCTTCAATGATTTCCAAGCTTCCAAAGGATTTAAATCTACAAACACATAAGAATAGAAAGAGAAATGTTGATTGTTAAGGCATGGGGGTTTTCCTTGGTCAAACCTCGTTTAGGTAATTAAACCAAAATAATGAAATAAAGGGATGAAACATGCAACAATGGAATGTATTACCTTTCCATGATGATTAATCTTGAAAGTCGACAACAAAACATGGAAGATTTTCCCTTGAAATTCTAAAAATTGAGCTCAAATGACTTGTAATGTTAAAACCTTAAATTGCTTGATTTGAAAGAGAAGATTTGTGGATAAATGAATGATGAGAGATAAGAGAGGGATAAGAGATGTGAAATGAGGAGAAAAATACATATTTATACACACATGTACCTTAGTAACCTATTAATACCTCATTACAGGCCAACATGAAGCAAAATTAAACTAAAATTTCACTTTATTTCTCGCTTATAGGTAAAAATGGGGGTGAATGGGACTCATTCACCACACATAGCAAATGGGTCCCACCTGGATGGGACTTATTTTCCATGCATGGATAATGGGTCCCACAGGGGCTATTTTTAAAGCTAAGATGCCAAGGAGTAAGGAAATAAGGTCTAAAATGCAACCTTGTCAGGTATTTGATCAATTTAAGCTTTGAGATGCACAATATGGATTAATATGGGACTATTAGTGATGATGTAAATGTAAAATAGGGCTTGGGAAACAAAATTTAATGTGAAAGTTTGATTATGTACATTTTACAACATTAAAATGAGCTCCACATAGCCTACGAAGGCACAAAAACCAATGTAAATGTGAAAGACACATTACAACACTAATTTTATACTAATTTTATTTTAGAAACCTTCTAGATTGATGTAATAATATTATTAAATACATTTTATAATGTTGAATTATGGATAAATAGGTTAATTGAGTCTAGAAAAGTGTGGAAGTCCTTTACAAGACTTTACAACACCTTTACAACATGTCACTAAAAGCATGTTATTCGATTTTCAAGGGTCCAAGACCTAGTGTGGATGCATAAAATGTGTCACAACACTAGAATAAGACTTCATTGACTCCATTTTTTCATGAATTGATCCCATTTCAAGCAAAGGGTCCATTTTTGTACAACACATCTCCTCCCTTAGCTTGTCAAAAACTTTATGGATATGCATCAGGTGCTCCTCCAATGTCTGACTAAAAATGAGAATATCATCCAAATAAACAATGAAAATTTTTCCTAAAAATTCTTTGAATACCACATCCATAAGCTGCATAAATGTGCTTAGACCATTAGTTAGCCCAAATGCATGACTAACCACTTGTACAAGAAATCTTTGGTTTTAAAGGTTTTCTTCCATTCATTTCCTTCTCTAATGGATATGTGCAGGATCATCATGGAAAAAGCAGGCCCTTAAGTGGCAAAAAATTTAGAAAATTTAGAGTTAGGAAACTTGACATAAAATTTGAATAAGTTATCTTTATTATTTCAAAAATATGTAAGAATAGAATCTATAGAAAATTGAATATATTTTGTAAACTACTAGGTTTATTTAAAAAATTTAAAATCTATTTGGTGAAAATTTGAAATTTAAATGCATTAGTACTTCAATTTTAGGGAAAAAATAAGTGGTGTCTGACCACCCTAACCACAATAAAATGATCATATTTTTTATAAGATTTTAGATTTAAGAGAGGACTCATGTCTTGATATGATGCATATTTTTTTGTAATTTTTTTCCAAGTAAATAATTAATTATATATTTTTTATTACAACTTTTAAAAAATATCAAAAATTGTATGTCTAACCACCTTAACTTGGTCAAAAATTCATGAAATTCAATTTTTCTTTTTTTAATCCTATATTATGTGAAGCATGGAATGTGACGTATGTTTTAGATTCAAAAAATGTGATACCGTTTGAAATGTATAGATGTTTTTCAATCAGCCTATCAATGAGGACTTTAGTCATAATTGAAATAGAAAATGGATAATAATTATTTATTAAATTCGAAGTAAAAAATAATTTATATTGATGGAAAGTTGAAAATCTCCTTTAAAAACCCTTTTTGTTTCATCAATTTTGGGTAAAAAAAATAGTCGCCAGCCACATACCCATCATATCACCTCTTTTTGGCTCATCATGATCTTTCACATTCCCTAATACGGATCTGGTGATATCGGCTCTTCAAATCTCTCTTCATGAAGTACTCAACTCCACTAAAATAATCTATAATTTCATCCATCCTTGGAAAGGGGAATCTATACTTGATGGTGATCTTGTTGATGGCTCTAGAATCTATACACATCAACCATTCCCCATCCTTCTTTGGTGCTAGTACTACATGTAGTACACATGGACTCAAACTCTCTCAAATCAATCCCTTCCACAATAACTCTTGCACTAGTTTTTTCAACTCTTCACTCTTTCCTATATTCATATGATGTGTTCCCTTATTCAGCAAAATGGATCTAGGAATCAGTTCCATCTGATGACTAATATTTCTTACTAGATGAAAACCTTCAAGTACGTTATCAAAAATAATAGCTTGAAACTCATTCAACAAATTTGAAACCTCTACTGTAACCTCAATAGTATCTTATTTAACAACTCTAGGGGTCAATGCAAAACACATATGCTCATGCTTAATACCTTCTAGGAACTTTCTTTCATCAACCAAAAACATTCTTGCATTGTTTTGTACCTTTTCCTCTACCTCTTTCAAGGGCTTAAACTTATGATGAACTCCATCAGTTGATAAATAATAGGTGTTGGCATGTCCATGATGTACTACTCATTGATCAAACTACCACAGTCTAGCTAACAACATATGACAAACATCCATAGGAATAATATCACATAATACCTCATCATGGTAATTTCCAATATTGAACTTTACCAGATATTCCTCAGTTACCAAGGCTTTATAGTCCTTTTGAATCCAAGCAATCCGGTATGGGTTTGGATGCCTTCTTCTCTCCAAGCACAACTTAATAACCATTTCTTCTAAAACAAGGTTATCAATACTACCTCAATCAATAATAAAATTGAAAACTTTACCTTCACACTTACATTTGGTGCAAAAAAAATTATTCCTTTGAGTTGGCTCCTTCTCATTCAACAAGGCTCTTCTAGTAACAAGAACCTATCCTCTTTCTATAGCCTCAAAATGTGAAGACTCAACATCTTCATCAACATGTGCAACTTGTGCATTACCCTCAGGTCTTCTATTTGTCCTTCCTTTATGTTGAGGACACTCATAAGCTCTATGTCCTTCTCCACACTAAAAACAACTTCCATGAAATCCTCCTCTTCCCAATCCTTTTCTAGATCTTCCCCTTCCTCTCTAGTCTCCATTATTTTGATCATGAGGATAGTAGGTTTTATCTCCTTTTTGGTTTTGGATTCTATTGGAGCCTTCATCCTTCTTTTGATCTTCATTTCAACCTCCATATGACCATCCACTATTTTGTCCTCCATGGCTTCCACCTCATTGTTTGTTCTCAAACCTCTTGCTTGGTCATTCATCAATATTTAGAGAAAACTGATAAGCATCCTCAATGGTGGTCATTCTTACTAGTGATAATTCTTCTAGTATGCTTGGCTTCAACTCGTTAATATAACAAACAATTTTTCTCTTTATTCACGTTAGAATGTCCTGTCTGAATCAAGACCTTTTGAAATTCCTCTATGTATTATTTAAATATCCTTGTCCCTTGCCTCAAGCTCTGCATCTTCTTGAGAAACTCCAATTCATAATCAGCTACAATAAATTGTTTCTTCAATTTAGAAATTTTATCTTTCCCTTGTCTTCCACTTTCTAGCTAGACCTCTTTCCACCATATATTGGTGTGACCTTTCAAATTTTTTTTTGCAAACCTCACTCTATGAGGATCTTCAATCTCCTTAAACTCAAAAAAATTCCTCTGTGTAACTGATCCAATCAATCTTTCTTTAGGATTCTAATTTCAACTAAAATTTGAAACCTCCATTTTAGTTCTCTTCCCAATGCTTCAGATCACTCACGACAATCTTGTTTCTCTAGAATCCATTGGATCTTGCTCTTCCTCTTCCATTTCCTCTTTTGTTTCATCTTCACTATCATCTATTTCTCACTACACATCTCTTCTTTGAACCTCTTGTTGCAAGGATTCTAATTGCCTTCTAAGGGCTCTAATTTCATCTCTAGACCTATGGATCTCTTCCTCCACTACCTTGGCATCTACCTTTTCCATACTAGGAAAGTCTTGAGGCATCTTGAACACAACTCACACTCATAGGTCCTGCTACAACTACCTCATGCTCAATGTTCTATTAAAGGCTCAAGTACTCCTACTCTGATACCACTTGATGAGGGTCACACCACCAAAAAACCCACCAAAATCATAACAGCAAATACCAACACAAAAGATGGGAGACAAAAATATAACTCACTTTCAATTATTTTTCAGAAAATGAAATTACATATTCAAAGCTTATATGCTATAGCCTCATGGGTTTGATTCATTATAACAAAATCAACAATGAAAAGAAAATCTACTATTTAGAGCCACAAACTAAACTATTGAGGCTACCTTCTACAACCCCCACTTAACCCTTTTTATTTTCCCCAATAACCACCCTAGAATGTTCTAAAATGTTTAAATTTCCCCTTTTTTTTTGTGCCAAAGGTCCCACTATTCGATTTCTAGCCTAGGAAGAAAGTTATAATGAAATTCAATTTTTAGAGGACCAACTTCACAAGGCCATAACTTTTGATCTTTGTTTCCTATTCGTTATTTTTGCATATCATTGGAAACCTCCAAATGATATCTAGAATGCGTAAACCAACTGTAGGTTGGTTCAGCCACTTTTTGAGTTGTTTTGAGGACTCTAAATTTTTATATCTGAATTTGAAGGTGCATTGGAGAAATTTCTCAGGATGGAAACTTTAATTTCTCCCAAACTATGCAGGGCATTGAGGTGATTCTTATGCAACAATTTTTTTCTTTTCAGTTATGCTTCTTAGGGTAAATCTTTAGGTCCATACGAGGCCCTTTAGGCCAAGTTAATAAAACTAATAAGTACTTTATTTTTGCTATTTTTTATGCCTCACTATCTTACACCCCTTAAGTTCCAACATGGGACTCAAAACAACTAAAGAAAATAAATAAAACATTTTTTTGGGTGATGCAAGATAACCCTACACTATTGGATGCTCTTGCATCAAACACCTAGGGTATTTTAAAAAGTGAGCTTGTCACTTCTCAGGAGTTAGAGGGAAACCAAGATGGTTAACTTCAACCAACTAAGCATCTTAGAAGGTCTCCCAAACTCCTATTCACCACCTCTATTTTTCCATTGGTCTATGGATGGTGTGTAGAAATAAACTTCAAATCTATCTTCAACTTATTCCATAATGTCCTCTAGAAATAACTGACAAATTTGATATCTTTGTGTGAGGCTATACTCCTTGGTAGACTATGTAGTCTCACTACCTCTCTGAAAAAAATCTCTACAACATGAATATCATTGGTCTTATGAAATAGAATGAAATGTGCCATCTTTGAGAATCTATCCACCACCACAAATATGGAATCATGCCCTCTTTATGTCCTTGGAAAGCCGAGAACAAAATACATGCTAATATCCTCTCACATATGAGTAATGTTTGATACAATCCAATATTTTTACTTGTTCCTTTTTCCATCTAACATATTCTACAACTTTGTATAAACTTCTTCACATTTTCTTGTAACTGTGGCTAATTTAATAGTTCTCATTAACAAGAGCAATGGTCTTATCTTGACCAAAATTTCTACCCAACCCTCGACACAACTTCTCCTTGATTAGATTCTCTCTCATAGAACTCTCTGGAATACAAAATTGGCTTCCTCTAAACAACATCCCATCTTGGATTAAGAAATCCAACCATCTTACCCTAGCTAATGTAACAAGTTCCAAACAAGCCTTCCAAGATTTTTGCAAAGTCTGAATCTTCTGGATACACAATCTCAAGATTGAACCCAATAACCTCTATATTCATCTCTATCAACAATTTTTTCCTTCTACTTAAGGCATCTACAAATTTTTTTGACCTTCCACTCCTGTGCTTCAAAATAAAAGTATAACTCTACAAAAACTCAACCCATTTTAAGTGCCTTTGATTCAACTTTCCTTAACTATTCAGATATTGCAAATCCTGGTAATCAGTACATAAAACAAATTATTTTGGCAAAAAATAGTGTATCCATTTCTTCAAATCCTAAACTATAGCATAAAACACTTGATCATAGAAAAAATATTTCTTCTTAGCATCATTTAACTTCTCACTATAATAAGCAACAAGCTTACCTTATTGACTCAAAACATCTATTATGGTAGTGCCACTAGCATCACAATCTACCTAAAAGACCTTGTTCAAATTTGGAAGTGCTAAAACGGGTTGCTCTGTAACTTTCTTTTTTAACATATCAAAAATTTTGGCTCCTCCTATAGTCCACTTAAACTCTTTTATATCCCCTCTCATTGGTCTAGTTAGAGGTACACAGATAATACTAAAACTCTTAATAAAATTTCTGTGAAAAATTGCTAGACCATGAAATAATATTACCTTTGTAAAACTCCTCAGGGTTGGCCATTCAATGATAGCTCTCACCTTCTCTAGATCCATTTTGAGACCCTCTGCTGAGCCAAAAAATTCTAGATACACCAACCCCCTTTGTATAAAAGTACATTTCTTCAAATTAATCAACTTCTCCTCCCTTAGCTTCTCAAAAAAAAATTGGATACATATCAAGTGCTCCTCCAATGTCTTAGTGAAAATTACAATATCATCCAAATAGACAATAATTTGTTTTCCTAAAAATTCTTTTAATACCTCATTGATAAGCTACTTAAATGTGCTCGGTGCATTGGTTATATCAAAAGAAATGACTAACCACTCATACAAGACCTCCTTGTTTTTAAAGGTTGTCTTCCATTCATCTCCTTCTCTAATATGGATCTGGTGATATCCAGTCTTTAAATATATCTTCATGAAGTACTAAGCTCCACTCAAACAATCCATAATGTCATCCATCCTTGGAAAGGGGAATCTATACTTGATGTTGATCTTGTTGATGGCTCTAGAATCTGTAGACATCTACCATTACCCATCCTTCTTTGGTGCTAGTACTATAGGTATTGCACATGGACTCAAAATATCTTGAATCAATCCCTTCTACAATAACTCTTGCACTTGTCTGTTCAACTCTTCACTCTTTGTTGGAGTCATACGATGAGCTACCTTATTCGACAAAGTGGCTCTTGGAATTAGGGTCATTTGATGACTAATATTTCTTACTGGAGGAAAAACTTTAGGTATGTTATCAGAAATAATAGCTTGAAACTCCTATAACAAATATGAAACCTCTATAGGTACCTCATTAGTATCTTTTTTATCAAATCTAGGGATCAATGCAAAACACAGATGCTCATGCTTGATACCTTCTAGGAACTTTCTTCCATCAACCAAATAAATTCTTACATTACTGCATATCTTTTCCTCTTCCCCTTTAAAGGGTTTCAACTTATGATGAACTCCATCGTTTGTCAAAGAATAGGTGTTGACATGTCCATCAAGTACTACTCACCAATCAAATTTCCACAATCTACCTAACATATGACAAACATCCATAGGAATAATATCACATAATACCTCATCATGGTAATTTCCAATCTTGAACTTTAACAAACATTGTTCATTTACCAAGGCATTATGGTCCTTCTGTAACTAAGCAATTTGGTATGGGTTCAAACACCTTCTCTCCAACTGCAACTTACTAACCATTTCTTTTGAAACAAGGTTATCAGTACTGCCTCCATCAATAATAACATTCCAAACTTTACCTTCACACTTACATTTGGTACAGAAGAAATTCATCCTCTAAGTTGGATACTTCTCCTCATTTAGCAAGGATCTTCTAATAACAAGAACCTCTCCTCTTTTTCCATCCTCAAAATGTGAAGACTCAAGATCTTCATCAACATGTACAACTTGTGCATTACGCTCAAGTCTTATAGTTTTTCTTCCTTGATGTTGAGGATACTCATAGGCTCTATGTCCTTCTCCACACTGGAAACAATTTCCACAGAAGCCTTCTCTTCCCATTCCCCTTCCATATGCTCCCCTTCCTCTTTGGTCTCCATTATTTTAATCACAAGGATGGTAGGTGTTATCTCATTCCTGCTTTAGGCCACTACTAGAGCATTCACCCTTCTTTTGATCTTCATTTTGACCTCCATATGACCATCCACACATCTTTCCTCCATGGCCTTCACCTAGTTGTTTGCTCCCAATCCTCTTGTTTGGTCATTATTCAACCTTTACAGAAAATTGATAAGCATCCTAAATGGTGGTCATTCTTACCAGTGACAAGTCTTCCTATATGTATGGCTTTAACATGTTAATATAACAAGAAACATTCTCTTTATTTTCCTCAAAATATCATGTATGAATCAGGACCTTGTGAAATTCTTCTATTTAATGTTTCATCATCCTTTTCCCTTGCCTCAAGCTCTACATCTTCTTGAGTAGCTCCAATTCATAATCGACTAGAATAAATTGTTTCTTCAATTTGGACACCATTTTGTCCCATCTAGAAATTTTTTCTTTCCCTTGTCTTCCTCTTTCTAACTAAACCTCTTTCCACCATACATTGACATGACCTTTCAATTTTTTCTTTGAAAACCTCACTCTATGAGGATCTTCAATCTCCTCAAACTCAAAAAATATCTCCATATCATTGATCCAATCAATCAATTCTTCAAAATTTAGTTTTCCACTAAAATTTGAGATCTCCATTTAAGGTCTCTTCCCAATGCTTGAGATTGCTTGCAGCAATCTTCTTTCTCTAGGATCCATTGGATCCTACTCTTCCATTTCCTCTTTCATTTCATCTTCACTATCACCTCTGTCTCATTGCATATCTCTTCTTTGAACCTCTTGTTGCAAGGTTTCTTATTGCCATCTAAGGGCTCTGATTTCATCTCTAGGTGGATATTTTCATCCACCAACTCAGCCTCTACCTCTGCCATATTGGGAAAGTCTTGGAGGAATCTTGAACTCAACCCACACTCATAGGTCCTGCTACAACTACGTCACATTCGGTGCTCTAATATAGGCTCAAGAAGTCCTGCTCTAATACCATTTGATGAGTGTCACATCGCCCAAAAACTCACAAAAATCATCACAATAGATACCAACACAAAAGATGCGAGATAGAAAAATGAATCACTTTCAATTATTTTCAAAAAATGAAATTATAGAATAAAAGGTTACATGCTACAAGCTCGTGGGCTTGATTCATTGCAACAAAATCAACTCTAAAAAGAAAATCTACTATTCAGAGCCACAATCTACAATGCCCACTTAACCCTTTTTAATTTCACCAATAACTGGGCCCTATAATGTTCTAGAAAGTTCAAATATCCCCCCCTTTTTTAGCCCCAGGGTCTTGCAGTTTGATTTTTGGCCTATGAAGAATTTTTTTATGAAATTCACTTTTTAGAGGGCCAACTTCACAAGGCCATAAATTTTGATCCATGTGTATATTTTTTTATTATTACATGTCATTGGAAAGCTCTGAACAATCTCTACAACATGCTAACTTATTGTAGGTTAGTTCAACCACTTTTGAGCTATTTTTGGGCCTCTACAGTTTTATATCTAAATTTTAAGTTACATTCGAGAAATTTCTTAGGACATAAACTTTAATTTCTCCAAAACCATGTAGGGTATTTAGGTGATTCTTTCGTGATCAAAATTTTTTTTCAATTGTACTCCTTGGGGTGAATTTTCAAGTCCATACAAGCCCATTTAGGATGACTTAATAAAAATAGTAAGTGCCTAATTTTCATTATTTTTGATGCCTAACTGTCTTACACCCCTTAAGTTCCATCATGGGACTCAAAACAACTAAAGAAAATAAAGAAAACATTTTTTATGTAATGCACAATTTCCCTAGACCACTAGATGCTCCTGCATCACATATTGGAGGGTTCTTAGAATAGATAATACTAAATTCTCCCTACTACATGTGGATTTTAGGGCTCTTGTATTATTGATCCTCAGTGTGGACATTCAAAATTGGCTGCTTTTAAAACTTGGAAATGTTGATGTTAAATGTTCCATCAAGATGCTAGAAGGTTTAAATGTTTTTTTATCTTTCTAGGAATGAAACAAACATAAGAAGGAACTTCCCTTTGATAACCAAGAAAAAATAATTTTCCAAGCCTTTGAGTGGTTATAAGGGAAACATCTCACCTGAAGGAAGGAATTTTAATGCACAATTCTTAGGTGACAATCACATTGTGTAAGTTAGAATTAATGGGTCTAGTGAATCCCTAAATGTGAAAAGAAACATTGAAACCCAAGAAATTATTAAGAATTTGGAAGCCATAAATGAAAATAGGAATTTAGAAACCCTGTGTAGAAATAAGAATATAGATACACTAGATGGTTAGAAAATTATGAATGCCTTAACTTGAAATACAGACCTAGAAACCCTAAGAAAAAGTATGAATATGGAAACCTTAAATGGAAGCATGAATGTGGGAAGCTTAAATGACTGTGTAAATATGGAAACTGATTATTTCTAGGATAATGTACAAGAAATCCAAGGTCTTGATCATGGACCAAATTCTTCACCCCAACCCAAGGGGGAATTAGTATTTCTCTCCAGTAATTTTGCAAGTAATATTCAAAAGAATCTTGAATTTTTTTTAAATATATCTAGAAACTAATACTTTAGATCCCTTGTTTGGAGATAATATGAAAGGTAATAATATTGAGCACTTAAATGCAGTCATAATTAAGCATAATAACTAAAGTATTAAGGAGAAGGAAAATAATGCACAACAACTAGCTTTAGAAAAGATAAGAAAATGCATAAAGGAAAATGAAAAAAATAAGAATTATTAATGAGGATGAAGAACCTAAAGAAGAGGTGGTTTATATAAATAGACTTAGAACCAAAAAATATGTTGATGGTAACAATGAAGAACACTAAAACAAGGATTTTCCAAAAAAATAACTACACTAAGAACAATAAAAAATACTCATGAGCCACTATTAAACAAATCTGAATGTATTTGAAACAAGAATGCAATCCATCTCTATCCAACAAGATACCACCGATGGACTAGTTCTAGGTCATCCTGAAATTGGGGTAGGAAATAAAGATCTTGATGGTTCTAAATCTCATAATAACCAATGCATTGATGATATCTTAATAGATATGGGTGTATTGAATTCATGTATATGATGAATGAAAAAAATAATTGCAGTCAAGGGGATAAAAAATATACAGTTTCTCCCATAAACCTGGGGTCTAATAACATAAAGGAATGTGATAAAATTTCTCTTATAAATTTATTGAACTCAAGTGAGTCTAGTCTTCATAGAGACCTTGATTTTTCAAGGGTTATAGGGGATTCAATTGCTAAGGAGGCCAATGTTGGGGGGTAGATCATAAAATAGGGAAACTTCAAAGAATAAGGAGGGCACAAAAAAGGGAAATGAATCTATAATTCCTATAGGGATAGGGCACCTTAAACTGATGTCAAAACAAAAGAGGAAAAAGAATAGTGTGGCCATCCTAAGCCCTACCACCAAAATGATGGAAATAGATTCAAGGATGCCTAAATGTTTTGATAACTTCAACATTGAAGAGGACTCATTTGCTATCCTAGATTCCAAATGACCCTCAACTGTATCTCTTGGAATGTAAGGGGATTGTAATCCCCAGACAAGAAGAAAATTGTAAGGAGGTTCCTAAACCAGTTTAGGAGTAAATATGTGGTACTCATTCAAGAAGTTAAATCAATAGGGTTTTCTCCTAAAACAAATATTAATTTTATATGGAGGGAGGTAGTACATTATGTCACCTAACATGAAAAAGGATGAGGGGGAAGCTATCCTCATCTCCAA